>JAMKQA010003647.1:0-15184 GCA_024699735.1 Posidonia australis
CAACCAGTGACCTTCAGAATTTTTTATGGCATGAATGAAGTTCCGCTGCCTTTTAACTTTAACATTGGAGTTAAAGAAAGTGGTATTCTTATCTTCGTCCTTATGCTAGCGACATCGAGCCTTTTGATACCAAAACATCTTCCTACCTCAAAACATCAAGCATCTTCTGATTGGCCTTCACTAGGTCTTGCAACCTATCCTCCAAATAAGGACTATCCAAATCATCTTGAGCTCTCCTAACCTCCACTTCAGTATCCTTTACCTTAGAGAAAATATCACCAAAAGACGTCCTACTCCAAACATGCAATACCTATTTGAGCCTCTTTAATTTAAGGAACCACTTAAAGGAAAAATCTCCACCATCATCCACATCTTGCTCCCAAGAATTCTGAATCACAGACAGACAATTAGGATCTTGAAGTCAGATATCAAGAAATTTGAAAGGTTTTGCACCAAAATCATTATCTTGTGAAAATTGCACTAGTAAGGGTGCATGATCTAAGGAGATACGAGGAAGATGCCTGACCTTCGCATTGAGATCACTATTTCTAGCTTAGAGGAGACACCATTCAAGAAAAACCAAGATATGATCCTCCCCTCGCTGATTATTGCACCAGGTGAACAAAGAATATGCAAACCTAACGTCAAAAAGGAGATAGGCCTCGAAACTCTCCCTGAACTCATCCATACTAGATTGATGTGGAACCCTCCCACCCTTCTTCTCAGTGACTGAGAGCATAGTATTAAAATCACCAACTACCGACCAAGGAAGATGTTGGTCAATGTTACTAACTTCTCGCATATAATCCCATAAAACACGTTTCTCCTGAGGAAGACAACTAGTGTAAAAAAAACTAATAAGTAAATCCAAAGAGAGTAGACCATCTCTAATTGAGACCGTCAAGCCTTGACTACACAAAGAAATGAAGGTAACTTGGGCTTGATTACCACTGAAAATCCATATTTTGGAGTTACCATCGCTATTAACTAGAAAATGATCAAACCCCAGGGAACTCATAATATCAGAACTACGATCCACACTAATAAATGGCTCTAGAACGGCTACTATAGACAGGGTATACAACTTAACTAAATACCTCAGCCATCTTACAATAGGACGATTCCCAAGATCCCTAGCATTCCATACAATTATCTTTATTTGATAAGGCATAGAAAAGATTCTGCATAGCTCTAGATCTGGTCTTGCTTCACGTAACTAGACGAATTAGATTTTCCATCACACTAATGTGCTTAGTATTGCTTGTATCACTTGAGTAACCTCTATCAGTAAGAGCAACCCTTCTTCTGTGTGGCCTTCCTCTACCACGTTGCCTTTCAACTAAAGAAGATCTGTAATCAACCTTGCCCATAGATTTAGAATTACCCTCGACTACAACATTGTCACTTCCAAGATGAGCTGCCCCCTCCCTTTTGGTTAGTTGTTCCACAGCAATTGGGATGAAGCCACTATCACTTCTCGTATTAGGTACCTCCTCCAATGTAGCAATATCCAGATGAGGCTCATTCTTTTCAGATAAAACTCAACATAACATCTCTTGAACTTCCGAATCCTCATCCCAAAGAAAATCCTCCCTCGTCAGTACAATAAGACTCTCATGAATCCTCTTAAAGGCCTAAGAGATTGGAATATCCTCCTTATCCTTTATTGTTAAAACTTTTGACAACGTGAAAATTCTCCCGATTGGTTTCCACACTTTCCTTAAAGCACTTGCAGGTACCTTCTTTCTTGATCCATTTCTTAGGGTCTTATGTCGCCTGTCAATCTTTCCATTTCTTGTGTGTCCCTGAGCATTCGTTTTCTCCAGATTTCTCCCACAATCCTCATGCACATGCCTACATTTGTTGCATTCAAGGCAAAAAGCAGGCCTATTCTCCATCACCATAGGTTGATAATCACCTTTAGTATCTGTCCCAAGATAAATTTTTGTTGGATAATCCTTTGTAAGTTTTAGCTCCACACAAAATCAGGCACAAACAGTAGTCGAGTTGGAAGAAGTAGTAGTAGCCATAGTTAGGAAAGGGCCAAAAATTCTAGCAACAAAGTTTATAAACCCAAGTTTGAAATAACACTGGGGAAGAGCCGGTAGTGAAATCCACACCGACATAACTTCACTTTCCATTCCCAGACGAAACCATGGAGACTAGCGAAAAACTTTGAATGCCTGCCCCTTCATCACCCATTTCTCCCTCATGTAAACCTTCATAAAGTCAGCCTCAACATTGAAGTTAACTAGCACATGGCGTTGGTCTATCACTGAGAAATTTACCCTACCATGAACACCCCAACTAGAAAGGCTGATTGGATCTTAGTGATTGGAAGACGTTGGGCAAAAAACTTGAATATGAGAGTCGATTTATATGGAGTTAAAATTTTGGCGATCTCAACATTTGAGAAGATTAAAGCTGACCGGCCATTCTTGATAGTCGACTCGCAAAAGGGAAGATCATCATTCGAATCATGACCCCCCACCACTATAGCGAAAGAACGCCCCCTACCCCGACTACCACCCGATTCACTAACTAGAGACTCCATAACACCCACCAAACCCACAGGAAAAAAGAGATGGGGAATGCCTACAATAGCGACGAACGACCTCAAGAAACCTTACACAACAGCCTTGCAAAGAAGAAAACCAAAAACCTTGCAAGAAACCTTACACAACCTTGATCTCATTGGAGAAGCCAGATGGGAGAAAGAATGATGCCTCCAAGAAGCAAGAAAGAAGTTCCACAGCCCATGCCACACAACGAAGAAACCAAGAACCCATTCTCCTCCTCGCCTTGGGCAGAAGACCAACACATACACCTATGAAGAATATGCAAGAAAAAGACAAAGCATAGAACCCTACCAGCACATGGAAAAACTACTATGGCACCATAAACCTAGAAAGTCTTCCGTCTCAGCTGCTTGTGAACAAGTTTTTAACATAAGTGGCAATATTCTAGATGAAAGACAATCGAGATTAAAGGCTTATATTTTAGAAGCCTTAATGCGTGTAAAAAATTGTGAACTTACTCGACATTGTTACCAACAAAATCACGATGATTGGATTGATGATTTTGATAATATAAGTCTTGGTAGAACATCATAAATATTTATATTTTTTTCTTTGAAGATGTAATTTTTTGAAGATGTGTTTTTTATTTAAAGATGTACTTTTTTAATGTAACATTTATAATACATTTTTATTTCTTGTTGTAAAATATGTAATGTATTTTTAATTTTCACTAAATTTAAAGTCTCGATAATACAAAATTACTTTTCTTTTTTTATTATATTATTAAAATCTCTTTTCTTATAAGTTTGAATTTTGAAGATGTTAACCTACTATTACATGTATTACATGTATACATGTAATGAAATAGGACACAAAAGCAATGCATAGAAATGAGCCACAAAATAGGGGAACGGAATAGGGCACGAAACAGGGCATGCAAGTAAGGCATGACACGACACTAGCATGATAGGGCCCATGACTTGGGCCATGCTTAGGCCATGCCAAAACTCAACTATGTCGACAAGGCACAACACAATTAAGCATTTGGGCCACTACAATCCGTGTTGTGCCAGCATGACTTGGCACATTTGACATGTATACCTATATGTCCCAATCCAGAATTCTAGGATAACACTTTTGAGCTTGTGGAGGATGTAGGAAGATATCGAAGGATGATTAAAAATTTGATTTATCTGACAATTATACGCCCAAAAATATCCTATGTAGTTTGTCTCTTGAGTCAGTTCAACCATGAGGCAATATTAGTTCACTGGAATGGAGCAAGAAGAGTTTTTGCCTATTGTAGACACCTTGGTTTCGTGATAACTTGCTAATAGACTCCTCTAAAAGAATCTGCTCCAATTACTATGGGACTTCACTCAATACCACAAGCAGACCACCACCCAACACCTAGCCTACCGTTCGATCCACACACTCTAGCAAAAGCCAAAAATCTTCTGTAGTGGACCTCAAACTGGGCCAAGCACAGAAAACTCTCGTGGGAAAAGGATGCATGTTTTAGATGCGTATCCTAGGTACATATTGTAGGCACAAGTCTTAGGCATGTGTCTCATGTGCGTATCTCTCGCGCATAATATTAGCACGATGCTCTAGCCTAGTTCCTATTGTAGAAGGATAGGCTTGTCCAATCACTTTTGTACATGCATTTCGAGGCCAATCATTGGTCATTATGAATCTAGGGACATTATTCGACGTGTATGAACCATCAAACCCCTTCCATAACTAATAAAATCCAATCCAATCCACTGAGTAAAATCTTAGCCACATAACCCAAATTTTGTTATCATACAAGCTTATAACGTCTACAACCTCTATAAAAGAGCTACATCCCTCATAGTGAGCTCTCTCTCAGCTGGGCACTCTCTCTGAACACTCCCTCCTTCTAGAGCTTCCCCACCTCCCTCTCCAGCCACTCGAGCAGCCTACTTGTTGTAGATATCCCGTTTTGGTACTCCTTTATTCTTACTAAGTTCAATTGCATCATAATATGTCTCATTCATCTTTAGGAGTCTTTTGCTCAACCCAAATACCCTCTAAAAGTCCATTTGCCAATTCAGGCTGTTGAACGTTGTCAATTTAGCGTACAACGTTAGACGCAAAACTCACTACATCTAACATTAAACACTTCAAAATTAGCATTTAATGTTACATACCAGATCCAAAATGTTTAACATCTCCAAGCCTGTTCCTTTCCATTTCAATCAAGTTTCCTTTTTTGGATCCAAAATAAATCTTTTGTATTTTTAAACGAGTCTTCTTTCCATGTTTAGGGGCTTTTATTGCCTTATTAAATCACTCGATTGACCACATTTGAATTGGCAACCAAATTTGGCAAGTTTTTAGCTGATTGTGTTGAACACTGAGGTATTGGCGTCTAACATTAGACGCTAGCTATGTGCATCTTACACCTAACAACTTAATAGTGCTGCATCATTCACTTTCTTCCTTTAAAAAATTTTGAATTCAAATTATTTCCTTTTTTGGAATATTCTCCTAATCATGTGTAACATCAATTAGCCTTTGATTGTGATTGATTGCCTAATTGATTGATGGAATTTGCCTTATCTGTCACAACTAGCTCTTGGGTGTGTTGAACGCACTGATTTGGACGTTTAACATAAAACACCCAACGTTAGGCGTACGATACCTCTGATTTGAAAACATTTGATGGTAATTATATAATCTTGTCAATTTTTGACCTTTCTGCCTTTCTTGATCCTCCCGTGCTTCTATAAATAGAGGGACACCCCTAGCCTTTGAGGAGAGGCCAGACACATCCAGAGAGGGGGAAATTATTTTAAGAAAGAGAGTAGAGAGATTTTTGAGCCTAAGTCTTTTATTAGCTGTAGCCATGTCACATCATCATCATGTATTTTATGCATTAAAATGGGGTTTTCTTTTAATATTTTTGCATATCATATTTCATTTGACATGGCATAATATTAGTTACAACCGAGGGGATAAAACCCCTCAAGTAAGTATCTTCCCTCTTATTTCATATTAATTTTAATTTACTTTGAGCCTTTTACTACACTGTATTAATCCACATAATTTTAACTGTTTTTTGCAAGGAAAAGAAGAGAAAGAAGAAGCTCACCAACACGGGAACCTTTAGGTAACGCTAGTGCTGTTCCTAAATTAGCTGAACCCACAACTCACACATCTCCCCAAGTGTCTCAAGGGCCAGTGAAAGCGAATCAAGAGTGGCGATCACACCGATTCCATCATCCATGGAGTGAAGGAGTTAGATACAACCAAAGGACACAAGCGAGGTCGCGAAATGCATTAAGGCATGTAGAACGTGCACATCCTACTCCAAAAATCCCGTATCAATAGATTTACGATCATGGTGAGACGGCTAAAAGTGCCCTTGTGCTTAGGTGAACAACCCCTCTTCCTTCTTCTTCTTTTTCCCTGCAATTTTATTTTCTTTATTTTTCATAGATTTTGGGGTTGTGGCGAAACTCCTCGTAGCGTTTTTAGGCACCACGATCTCTTAGTTTGTTTTTTCCTTTTACGTTTAAATGCATACTATAGACATCCCATTTTGGCAGCCACTCGTAGTGGATTTCTTGGAAAGCACACTCCAGTGGCAACGAGATACTTCACTCCTGCAAAACTCACTGTACACCCTAAAACTCAACCTAAAACTCTAATTCCAATCCCAAATCCATCTCAAACCTTAAACCAATCCTAAACAAACCCTAATCACACCATTAGTCCAAACCATACCCCAAAGTCCACAAACTTAGCCTAGACCTTACCTCAAGCCCATAACCTTCCAAACCTGAGCGTAAACCCACACCCTAATTTAACCCAACCTAACCCAAACCAACATCTCACATCAATACAGAACCCCTAAATCAAACCCAAAACCCAATTTCATAAACCAAGCCTAAACCCATATGCAAACCTAACCACACATACAAACCCATGCAAAGCCCACCTAAGCCTACCGAAGTTCAACCCTCAAAAAACTCATCAAACCCACTTCCTTATGTAAAAAACAGATGGCTGAGAGAGAAGAGGATCCACCAACAGCCAACACCTCACCCGTCCTCCTCCACCTTTTCCACGGACCATGACCCATCAAACCTAACTTTGCCATCCACACCTCATCGATCCTCCTCAACCTTTCCACAGTAGGCCACGCCCTGCCACCACTCCTGCAACCAGCCGTCGTCCTTCCCAAACTACACCAGGCTTGCACCCTCGCGGCCCAACACCTCCCTCCAAGTAGCACACACACTAGCAGCCTTCCCAACCTCAGCCCGCACGTCCCACATGAACCCAACAATAACCTGCAACGAATCCTCCTCTCGACACGAAAACCAGCAACCAGACCTCCCTCCTCTCGACCCAACAACCACCTCTTCCTCCTCCCTGTCCTCTCACATCAGCCGTCGACACCCCAACCAAGGCCAGCACCTATCATCACCTTCTCCAACACGCAGCAGCAACCTAAGCACCTTACAAAACCACCAAAAACATCCCACAGCCAACCCATCCTCGCTCCTGGGTGATCCACAACTTCCAGCCAACATCTTCCCCTCACCTCAGTCATCCTCTTCCTCTCTAAGCCAGCCACGACCTACACCAAGCACCCAACAACCTGAAGCCACAACTTATCCCCTTCTCTCCCTTCTCATCTCCTCTCCTTGCAAATCCATCACCACAGCACCCATCAGCCACAACCCAACACCCCCATCCTCTCCAACACGAACCAACAGCCACCTCCCAACGCCATCCCTGTAAACCTCCACCAGCCATCATCCACACATGCTCCAGCTGGCCTCCCTCTTGTGCAGCCACCCCTCACGTCTTCCAGCAACACTCATCTCACAGCATTCTCATCTCTATCTTCCTTAGGCTCATCTCCATCCTCCTTAGCCTCTCCTCCAGCAACTTGTCCTCACCACGCAACCACCATTAGCCGGTCGTCATCCTCGTTCTCCATTGAACCCATGCAGCCTGAGGTGAGAGGGAAGCAACCAGTAGAGAACCCGTCCATTAGCTTGTCCTCCTCAGCCTTCCAGACCACCTCCTGTGTACTCCATCCTCACCAGCAGCCATCATTCAAGCAAAACAACACAGAATCAGCAGTGCACACGTCTCCTCCGACGATAACCCAACACAGCTAGCCATCCTCCCACTGCAACCTATAGCCACCAAGCTCTCCTCTCCTTGTCCAAAACCATCCCAGCAACAACCCATCAAAACCAACTCCCACAGCCCCTCAACCCTTCCTCCTTAACCAACTCCCACAGCCCCTCTACCCTTCCTCCTTAACCAACCAGCAACAGCCCCGTCCACCTTCCTCTCCAAGCCCAGCCTGTAAAAAGAGAAAGCAGAGAGAGAGAGAGAGGAGAGGGGAAGGGAGAAATCTAGCAGTACTACTAAAAATTCCAGATTTTACGGACATTTTGCGAAGACATGACAAGAACTTCTTCTAGCAAAAAAATAACGAGGAAAAATAGCATGACAATAGCGAGAACTAGTCCTCGCAATTATATTATGAGGACTTAGTATGTATATATGCTTGCTATGTCTTCGCGATTTATTTAACAAGGATATGTCCTCGTTATATGTCTTCGTTAAATCCACCCTAAAATTCCAACAGATGGGCCACTTTCCCTTTTCTTCATCTACTTTCTTTCTCCCTCTCATCCCTCCCACTCGGATCACCCTCTCATCGTGTCCTTGCTGATCGCTGCCTCCTGCTTGTCGTCGCTTCTCACTGCATTTCTCATTGTGTCTCCACTGATCGCTGCCTCCTCATCCTTCGATCGAGCACAGCCAGGCCCTCCTCGTCGTTGCTTTTCATTTTTCTTTACTTCTGTTTCTCGAAGCTATGTTAATATCCTGTTTTATTTTGATGGTGCTTTGTTGCATGTATTCAATGGAAGGCCTTAAAACTATTCAGCCATGTTTGGTTTACAATGGTTTCAATTCTAGAAGAAGTTCAAAATCTTAGAGTTGAAATTTCTTTGTTTGGTTTTGTAGTCAAGAACTGCAAATAAATTGTTTGGTTTGCAAGAATTGTAGTGTTACAATGGTTCTTTATTTGATCTTGTTGTCCTCAGTTGAAGTTATGACCAATTTCCCCTAATTCACTTGTAGTGTTCCTTTCTTTTTCCTATTGAACCAACAATGTAGTTCAATATTTTAAATTTGTAATATCTACCATGCTAAAGTGGTTTGTTTAACAACTAAAATCTTGTAAATAAAAGCATGCTGAAGTGGTTTGTCCTACCTTGATCTGTTAATATCTACCAAAAGACAAAGCATAAAAACAGTTTATGTTGAGCAAATAAAGATAGAATTATGTTGTAAAATGTTTTCAAAGTAGTTGAAAAAACATACAAATGTCTAAATGTGACGACAAGCATAATTTTGTGTAAAATCATGGATAAATAAAAAATCAAGGAAGTACAATCATTTTCAGAATTTTAACTTTAGTTTTCTTGTGGGCTGAGCTTTGCAACAAAATTCTGGGCAAGTAATCAAGCTATTTTGCATGCGAAAATGCTAAATTTGGATTCAGAATAAGCAATCACGGGTAAATACTAAGCAAAAGCTGTCCTTTCAAAGTTTCTACGTCAGTTCTCTAAAAAGCTGAATGTTGCAAAACTCCGGGCAGACATATCAGGATGACCTGTATACTAATGCTTTCACAACTAGGCACACAAAATTCAAATAAAAGGACTGACCTAGCACTCTTTTTAATCATGAGTTCAGTGAACATTTGTAGGTCAAGCAAAGCATCAGACAAATGTGGTCTACTTGGGGTTCCAGTCTGAATTTTATGGATCTTTTTACGTGCATTTGCTTATGTCATTAAACAGTAAATCAATGGCAGCCATTTGATAGAGTCAGTGCGGTTGGATATATATATATAATACAAGGAGGAGTTAACAGATCAAGGCAGGACAAAGTTTTTTTTGGTAATGGTAAGTAGTATTAGATATTTATCCCAAGGAAAAAATCTAAGGGAATCAAGAGACCAGAGTTCATAAAAATCACAAAAGGAGAATAAGACAATGTTCTTGCCAATATTACAGACCAACGCCAGCAAAGCTGGGAATCAATTTCAAAAATTAGAATGAAACTAATGAAGCTATAGCCCCATGTCATCAAGAGGAGCAGATTGATGAAGGTTGGTGTCAGTAATAGGGTGAGAAGCATCAGAAGAAGCAGATCGGATTGCAGACGAAGCAACTTTCATAGAGGATAATGAATTCCACAGATTCTCTTTCTCAAACCCTGGTAAAAAAGCATCTAACCATAGATTCATTAGTCCAATGATATCCAAAATAATAAGATAAGAAGATTTAAAAGAGCAACGAAAAATTCTACTGTTTCTTTCTTTCCAGGTTACCCAGAAAATAACTTGGATCAAGACATACCAGCTGCAATTATTTAAATTGAACTTAAGTGCAGGTTTATGCTGAAATAAATAGCCCAAATTATAAAAGTCAGGATATAAATCTGAGACCATGAAGAACTACAATATCTGAGAAACATATGCACAGAACATAAATAAATGATTATTAGATTCAACATTTAGGTTGCAAAAAATGCAGTTAGTAGACCCAGCCTAGCCTCTTTTGACCAGGTTCTCTTTTGTAAGATTCCTATTGTGAAGTACAAGCCAAGAGAATAGCTTAACTTTGAGCGGAACCCAAGTCTACCATACCTGCTTGAATAAGTGGAATCTTAAACCATCATCATTCAGAATATTGTAACAAGAATTAACAGAGAATTTAGAAGAAGAGGTAAGGATCCAGGAGATATTGTCCCTCTCCACCCCCAATGGAGCGGAAAGGATAATATGTACCAGCGTGTCCAGTTGGGATTGCAAGATATTGCATTCATTTAGTTGGACCTTATAAAGATCAAACAGCTTATTAAAGTCAGTCCCAACTATCTCACAAATTTTTTTAACGGAAGCTTTCCTCCATCTACAAATAGAAAAGAGTTGAGGAAGCAGATACTTTAATTTATTGCCATTCCACCATATATGTTCCCAGAATAAGGTATCTTCCCCATTACCCAAGAAGTGAGAAGAGAAGCAGTTGACAGTACTAAAGCTGCTTTTGAGGATAAACCATAAAGGAGAGCAATAGTTAGTAGAAATATTTAAAATGGCCCCAAGCCAGGAAGAATGCAAGTATCTGACTTTCACTAAATCTTTCCACCTGGTATGATTATCGTAAGAAAATAATTGCCAAGTAAGTTTAGATTTAAGGGCTAGATTAAAATTTCTAAGATTGATAATCCTCCAGCCATTTTGCTACTTATTTCTAAGGCAGGACAAAGTTAAAGGTACAGAATGAAATAAAAGCAAGCCAAGTACAAAAAATGTATAGCAAAATAAGAGCAACATGGCAGCAAAAAAAAATAAACAGAACAAAAAATACAGCCTAGGCACAACTAAACATTAAGACACTTAAATGGTATTCATGTCGAAATGACTTAATTAGCTCTAATGACTTGATTACTCATCATTATAAAATTTTACCTTATTTGTTAGGTTTTGCTTGATTACATGTTCTGATTATTCTCAAGCCTTGTTTTGAAAACTGTACCTTTTTCTTAATAATGTACAAACATGTAGAAATTTTCTAGTTCTCTAGCCTAGATAAAATTGAGGTCTTAACTCTTAAAATTCTTCTTTAACAATAAACTTTTACATAATAACTCAAACAATTCATATTTAAAATTCTTCTTTAAAAACTTTGAATTAATAAGTTATAAGGATTCTATTTTCATATTATAATAACTCGTAGAATTCATATTCCCTTCCTAAAATATAATACATACATTTTTCAATTTTCCCTCATTGATGTTGTAGAAAGTAGTTATCATTAAATTCTAGTTCCTTAGTCAACATGCAACGAAGTATATAACTTTTATGTAATATAAAATATATGTGTACATTTTTATTAATAATTTCCCTTCATTGGGCTAGAAAAACAATATATTTCATTATATTATCTTTAAGTACAAAATTATTTTTTTGTAAACGGTAATCTATTATTATTAATGTTAGGCTAAGACACCACAGACAAGTATAAAGTAGTTTGGTATGAGTAAGATATTACACTTCAGCAGAACCTATAGTTCCAACAACAAAAAGATTAAGATCGTCCGAAAGGCAATATTGATAAAGACAAAATGAAAGAGTATTACGTCGACTAACAGCATGTTAATCATTGCATGGGATTGTCCTCCATGAGAGCAGGCGTTGACACATTGTTTTCCCACCCTTGCTGGGCATTTGCTGGAGCCAGTGGGTCTAGCTCCATGTCTCTATTCTGCTGGAATGTTGAAACCGATTGCAGAATTTCATTTTCTTCAAATCCTGTACCCACACATTCTATCCAACAGTGAATCAAGGAAATGATGTCATTAATAATCATGCTGGCATTTCTATAAAACCCTCTGAAAGTTCTGTTATTTCTTTCCTTCCAAACAGACCATAAAAAAATTTGAACGAAAGTATGAGAACCTTCTAATGAGATTTCAAATTTTAGCGTAGGAGAAATAGAAAATAAATCTTCTATTAAAAGTATAGCAGGATATATGGAACCAAGAGTAAAAGCATTCCAAATTGAATAAGTAAAAGTACAATATAAGAAGAGATGGTTGACAGTTTCTCTATTCTTATTGCAAAAAATACATAAATCAGAGCCAATCCATCTCCTTTTACATAGATTATCTTTAGTTAAAATTTTATTACAAATAATCAGCCACGATAAGAGTTTGATTTTGAGTGGCACCTAGCAATTCCAGATTTCTCTCAGATATTTAAATCTGAAGCCACCATCATTTAACATAGCATAACAAGATTTAACAGTAAAGTTTTTACTGGTAGGCTTCCAAATAAGTGTGTCTTCTTCATCTGTTAGCCATGTGTTGTTGAAAATATCTGTTAGACTTTCTAATTGAGCTTGTGAAGATTCAACTTCAGCTTGTGACAAGGGATTAAAAAATAATCAATTGAAGTCTGTTCTAATAATCTCTATAACCTTTGTAACAGAGGCTTGTTTAAATTTTGCCATACTAATTATATCAGGTAGGACATCTTTTAGTTTTTCACCGTTCCACCATCTGTTTTCCCAAAAAATATTATTTTTTCCATTATTAACTTGAAACGAGGTAAAACCATTTATAATGTCAAAACAATTTTTGATTTCTAACCATAATGGTAAAGACCTACCATTGGAGACATTAAGGAGAGCACCCAACCCTTTCCTAGCAAAATATTTAACTCTAATTATGTCTTTCCATTTTAAAGAGTAGGAGCTAGACAGGAGTTGCCAAAGTAGTTTGCATTTCAGTGCCATATTGAAGTGTCTTAAGTTGATGATTCCCTAACCTTTTTGTTCTTTTGATCTACAAAGAGACGTCCATTTAACTAAATACCAAGCTGTACTAGAAGATAAGGAGTTCCATAAAAATTTACTTCTGATTTTGTCAATAGCTTTCTCTAACTTAGTTGGTAGATGTAGTACTGAAAGATAGTATGTAGGGATGGCAGATAATACTGCATTTACCAAGATAAGTCTTCCCCCTAATGATACGGAATTTGCCTTCCAAAGAGAGAGTTTTTTAGAAATTTTCTCAATTACTGGGTACCAATCTTGGAAATTGGGTTTCCTGAAATGCAAGGGTAAACCCAAATATTTTATAGAAAGTTTCTCTATGCAACACCCCAAAATTTGGGAGGCTCTCTGAATGAAATCATCAGATATTCCGATACAAGTGATTGATGATTTATGGAAATTTATTTTCAAACCTGAGCATGATTGGAAACAGCACAGTATTCTCTTAATATTTATTATATTTTCCTCTGTAGCAGATAAAAATAAAATAGTATCATCTATATATTGAATATTCAATATATTGAGACCTCCATTTGGTAGTTGGATCCCGGAAATTAAATTACTATCCATCACTAGTGCTAACATCCTGTTCAACACGTGGGTGACCACAATAAAAAGAAGAGGGGAAAAGGGGTCACCTTGTCTTAGTCCATTAGAGGCCTTGAAATATCCCTTAGGGGAGCCATTAACTAGAACAGAAAACTTAGTATATGAAATGCACATTTTAATCCAAGTATTCCACTTGTACCCATAGCCTAAGCCCCTAAGATCCTCTCATAAGAAGTCCCAATTAACATTATCAAAAGCCTTCTTAAAATCCAATTTAAGGATAAGACCCGGTATACCATTCACTTTCATATAATACACAGTTTCCTGTGCGACTAGGAAACAATCACCTATGTATCTTCCAGAAAGGAAGGCACATTGGGAATTGTCGATGATATTGTTAAGAATAGGGGTGAATCTCGTTGCTAGAGTCTTTGTTATAATTTTATAAAGACTGTTTACTAAACTAATAGGTCTGAAATCTTTTACCTCTTTAGTACCCTCTTTTTTGGGGATAAGTGAAATAAAAGTCTGATTAATATGAACCAGATATTCTAGATCAGTAGTGGAATGAAGATTGTGAAAGATATCTAATATGTCAACTTTCATGATGTCCCAGAAGTGTTGAAAGAAGCAAAGAGGGAAACCATCTGGACCAGGGGCTTTCTCCCCAGGCAATGATCCAACACTTCGATGCATCTCTTCCATTAAGAATGGGTTTTCCAAAATATTTGGATTAAGAATTTTGTTTGGCACTAGAGTGTCCCAATCCAAAGAAGGTATTGTTCTATTTGGCTTATTAAATTGCCAAATGAAGTGATTCTCTATCTTTTTACATATTAAAGATGGAGATTGTTCCTGAATACCATTAATATATAGAGAATGAATTGCATTTACTCTTCTTCGATATTTTACCATTGTAGACACCCCGATTTTGAGGTGACTCATAGATGAGTTTTCCAGACCAACCCTAAGCTTGCAATAGGCCCACAGCCCAATTAGAAATCCAGACAAGTAGGGGAGAGCACTTAACTAGCACACCTACCTAACACACTTAGCTAACACACTTACCTGGTACATCTAGCTAGCACACTTATCTGGCACACCTAGCTAGCACACCTCCCTGGCACACCTAGCTAGCACACCTGGCACACATAGGTGGCGCACATAGCTGGAGATCCAAGATGACGCACCAACCTGGCGCACTGCCACTTTTCTGGCTGCTGGCTGCTGGCTTTCCACCTCCCATGGCTGTTACCTCCAGCAACGAATATGCCATAGAATCTTCCAGGCTTTTCGTCTATGAGGCCCCTTGCATTCCTAGGAGTTACCCTTGAAAGATCCCTATAAATAGACACCTATAGGTAGCCATTTGGGAGATTAGAAAAGTTGAAGACACACAATTGCAACCAGAATTCTACAGCTGTCCCTTTGAGCTCTTAGCTTTCTTCTTGCATCCAGAGATATCCTCAGTCCTTCCAAAGCATCAAGGAGCTTATTATCTTGGGTCTTCTTTGAAGGAACATTTAGAACAAGGTAGGCCTCTTCTCACTTTTCCTTTTAATTCTTATTCTTTTGCATTGAATAAAGTATGCTAGAGACTTCACTAATGTTCTGATTTCGTCATGTTTTCATGAGATTTCAATGATGATTTTGCTTGTCCTTCTTGTAAGATGTTCTCCATGCTAATCTATACTCTCGTTTGCAAGC
>JAMKQA010003648.1:0-18266 GCA_024699735.1 Posidonia australis
GGAACCAACGACTCGGATCACCTCCAGATCTGAGGAGTCTCGAGAAAAGGATGGATGGTTGGTCCATGGCTATAAGGAACCAACGACTCGGATCACCTCTGGGACAGAGGAGTCTCGAGAAAAGGATGGATGGTTGGTCCATGGCTATGAGGAACCAACGACTCAGATCACCTTCGGATCAAAGGAGTCTCGAGAAAAGGATAGGTGGTTGGTCCTAGGCTATAAGGAACCAACGACTCGGATCACCTCCGAATCGGAGGAGTCTCGAGGAAACTAACGATGGTAGGTCCTAAGCTATAGAAAAGCCAACGACTCGGATCACCTACGGGTCAGAGGAGTCTCGAGAAAAGGATGGATGATTGGTCCTTGCCTATGAGGAACCATCGACTCAGTTCACCTCCGGATCGGAGGTGTCTCGAGAAAAGGATGGATGGTTGGTCCTAGGCTATAAGGTACCAACGACTTGGATCTCCTTTGGATCAGAGGAGTCTCGAGAAACGGATGGATGGTTGGCCCTAGGCTATAAGGAACCAACGACTCGGATCACCTTCGGATCGGAGGAGTCTCGACACAAGGATAGGTGGTTGGTCCTAGGCTATAAAGAACCAACGACACGGATCACCTTCGGATCAGAGGAGTCTCGAGGAAAGGATCGATGGTTGGTCCTAGGCTATAAAAAACCCACGACTCGGATCACCTTCGGATCGGAGGATTCTAAAGGAAAGGATAGATGGTTGGTCCTAGGCAATATGGAACCAACGACTCAGATCTCCTCCGGATCAGAGGATTCTCGAGGAAAGGATGGATGGTTGGTCCTAGGCTATACAGAACCAATGACTCGGATCACCTCTGGATGAGTGGAGTCTCGAGAAAAGGATGGATGGTTGGTCCATGGCTATATGGAACCAACGACTCGAATCACCTCTGAATCAGAGGAGTCTCATGAAAAGGATAGATGGTTGGCCCTAAGCTATAAGGAACCAACTGCTCGAATCAATGCGGGATCAGAGGATTCCCGAGGGAAGGATAGATGGTGGTCCTTGGCTATAAGGAACCAACGATTCAAATCACCTCTGGATCCAAGGAGTCTCGAGGAAAGGATAGATGAGTGGTCCTAGGCTATAAGGAACGAACGACTCGGATCACCTTCGGATCAAAGGAGTCTCACGGAACGGATAGATGGCTGGTCCTAGGCTATAAGGAACCAATGGCGCGGATCACCTCCTGATCTGTGGTGTCTCGAGAAATGGATAGATGGTTGGTCGTAGGCTATATGGAACGAACGACTCGGATCACGGCCGGATCGGAGGAGTCTCGAGATAAGGAAAGAGGGTTGGTCCTAGGCTATAACGAACCAACGACTCGGATCACCTCCGGATCTGAGAAATCTCTAGAAAGGGAATGATGGTTTGTCCTAGGCTATAAGGAACCAACGACTCGGATCACCTCCGGGTCCGAGGAGTCTCGAGAAAAGGATGGATGGTTGGTCCTAGGCTATAAGGAACCAACAACTTGGATCACCTCCGAATCAAAGGAATCTCGAGAAAAGGATGGATGGTTGGTCCTAGGCTATAAGGCACCAACAACTCGGATCACCACCGGATCAGAGGACTCTCGAGGAAAGGATAGATGGTTGGTCCTAGGCTATAAGGAACCAACGACTCGGATCTCCTCTGGATCAGAGGAGTCTCGAGAAATGAATGGATAGTTGGTCCTAGGCTATAAAGAACCAACGACTCAGATCACCTCCAAATCAGAGGAGTCTCAAGAAAAGGATGGATGGTTGGTCCATGGCTATAAGGAACCAACGACTCGGATCCCCTCCCGGTTGGAGGAGTCTCGAGAAAAGGATGGATGGTTGGTCCATGGTTATAAGGAACCAATGACTCTGATCACCTTCGAATCAAAGGAGTCTCGAGAAAAGGATAGGTGGTTGGTCCTAGGCTATAAGGAACCAACGACTCGGATAACCTCCGAATCGGAGGAGTCTCGAGGAAAGGAAGGATGGTAGGTCCTTAGCTATAGAAAAACCAACGACTTGGATCACCTCCGGGTCAGAGGAGTCTCGAGAAAAGGGTGGACGGTTGGTCCTTGGCTATGAGGAACCAACGACTCGAATCACCTCCGGATCGGAGGAGTCTCGAGAAAAGGATGGATGGTAGGTCCTAGGTTATAAGGAACCAACGGCTTGGATCTCCTTTGGATCAGAGGAGTCTCGAGAAAAGGATGGATGGTTGGCCCTAGGCTATAAGGAACCAACGACTCGGATCACCTTCGGATCAGAGGAGTCTCGACACAAGGATAGGTGGTTGGTCCTAGGTTATAAGGAACCAACGACACGGATCTGCTTCGGATTAGAGGAGTCTCGAGGAAAGGATCGATGGTTGGTCCTAGGCTATAAAAAACCCACGACTCGGATAACCTCCGGATTAGAGGAGTCTCGAGGAAAGCATAGATGGTTGGTCCTAGGCTATATGGAACCAACGACTCGGATCACCTCCTGATTAGTGGAGTCTCGAGAAAAGGATGGATTGTTGGTCCAAGGCTATAACGAACCAACGACTCGGATCACCTCTGAATCAGAGGAGTCTCGTGAAAAGGATAGATGGTTGGCCCTAAGCTATAAGGAACCAACGACTCGAACCACATGCTGGATCAGAGGATCCTCGAGGGAAGGATTGATGGTTGGTCCTTGGCTATAAGGAACCAACGACTCAGATCACCACTGGATCAGTGGTGTCTCGAGAAATGGATAGATGGTTGGTCCTAGGCTATATCGAACCAATGACTACGATCACTGCCGGATCGGAGGAGTCTCGAGAAAAGGAAAGATGGTTGGTCCTAGGCTACACAGATCACCTCCGAATCTGAGGAATCTCGAGAAAAGGAAACATGGTTGGTCCTAGGTTATAAGGAACCAACAACTCGGATAACCTCTGGGTCCATGTAGTCTCTCGAAAAGGATGGATGGTTGGTCCTAGGCTATATGGAACCAACAACTTGGATCACCTCCGGATCAGAGGAATCTTGAGAGAAGGATGGATGGTTGGATCTAGGCTATAAGGCACCCACGACTAAGATCACCTCTGGATCAGAGGAGTCTCAAGGAAAGGATCGATGGTTGGTCCAAGGCTATAAAAAAACCAACGACTCGGATCACCTCTGGATCAGAGGAATCTCGAGGAAAGGATAGATGGTTGGTCCTAGGCTATAAGGCACCAACGACTTGGATCTCCTCCGGATCAGAGGGGTATCGAGGAAAGGATGGATGGTTGGTCCTAGGCTATAAGGAACCAATGACTCGGATCACCACCAGATCAGAGGGGTCTCGAGGAAAGGATGTATGGTTGGTCCAAGGCAATAAGGAACCAACGACTCGGATCACCTCCGGGTCAGAGGTGTCTCAAGAAAAGGATGGATGGTTGGTCCTTGGCTGTAAGGAACCAACGACTCAGATCACCTTCGGATCAAAGGTGTCTCGAGAAAAGAATTGGTGGTTGGTCCTAGGCTATTAGGAACCAACGACTCGGACCACCTCCGGATCAGAGGAGTCTCGAGGAACGGATCGATGGTTGGTCCTTGGCTATAAAAAAACAACGGACTCGGATCACCTCCGGGTCAGAGGAGTCTCCAGAAACAGATGGATGGTTGGTCCTTGGCTATAAGGAACCAACGACTCGGATCACCTCCAGATCAGAGGAGTCTCTAGAAAAGGATGGATGGTTGGTCCAAGGCTATAAGAAACCAATGACTCGGATCACCTCTGAATCAGGGGAGTCTCGAGAAACGGAATGATGGTTGGTCCAAAGTTATAAGGAACCAACGACATGGATCACCACCGGATCAGAGGAGTCTCGAGAAATGGATAGAAGGTTGGTCCTTGGATATAAGGAACCAACAACTCGGATCACCTCTAAATCAGCGGAGTCTCGAGAAAAGGATGGATGGTTGGTCGTAGGCAATATGGAACCAACGACTCGGATCTCCTTTGGATCAAAGGAATCTCGAGAAAAGGATGGATGGTAGGTCCTAGGCTATAAGGAACCAACGACTCGGATCACCTTCGGATCAGAGGAGTCTCAAGAAAAGGATAGGTGGTTGGTCCTCGACTATAAGGAACCAACGACTCGGATCACCTCTGGATTGGAGGAGTCTCGAGGAAAGGAATTATGGTAGGTCCTAAGCTATAGAAAAACCAACGACTCGGATCACCTTCGGGTCAGTGGAGTCTCGAGAAAAGGATGAATGGTTGGTCCTTGGCTATAAGCAACCAACAACTCGAATCACCGCCGGATCGGAGGAGTCTCGAGAAAAGGATGGATGGTTGGTCCTAGGTTATAAGGAACCAACGACTTGGATCTCCTTTGGATCAGAAGAGTCTCAAGAAAAGGATGGATGGTTGGCCCTATGCTATAAGGAACCAACGACTCGGATCACCATCGGATCAGAGGAGTCTCGACACAAGGATAGGTGGTTGGTCCTAGGCTGTAAGGAACCAACGACACGGATCAGCTTCGGATCAGAGGAGTCTCGAGGAAAGGATCGATGGTTGGTCCTAGGTTATAAAAATCCCACGACTCGGATCACCTCCGGATAAGAGGAGTCTCGAGGAAAGGATAGATGGTTGGTCCTAGGCAATATGGAACCAACAACTCAGATCTCCTCCGGATCAGAGGATTCTCGAGAAAAGGATGGATGGTTGGTCCTAGGCTATAAGGAACCAACGACTCGGATCACCTCCTGATCAGTGGAGTCTCGAGAAAAGGTTGGATGGTTGGTCCAACGCTATAAGCAACCAACGACTCGGATCACCTCTGAATCAGAGGAGTCTCGTGAAAAGGATAGATGGTTGGCCCTAAGCTATAAGGAACCAACGACTCGAATCACCTGCGGGATCAGAGGATTCTCGTGGGAAGGATTGATGGTTGGTCCTTGGCTATAAGGAACCGACGACTCAGATCACCACTGGATCCGACGAGTCTCGAGGAAAGGATAGATGGGTTGTCCTAGGCTATAAGGAACCAACGACTCGGATCACCTCCGGATCAGAGGAGTCTCGAGGAAAGGATAGATGGTTGGTCCTAGGCTATAAGGAACCAATGGCTCGGAACACCTCCGGATCTGTGGTGTCTCGAGAAATGGTTAGATGGTTGGTCCTAGGCTATATCGAACCAATGACTCGGATCACTGCCGGATCGGAGGAGTCTCGAGAAAAGGAAAGATGGTTGGTCCTAGGCTATACAGAACCAACGACTCAGATCACCGCCGAATTTGAGGAATCTCGAGAAAAGGAAAGATGGTTGGTCCTTGGGTATAACGAACCAACGACTCGGATCACCTCTGGGTCCGAGGAGTCTCGAGATCCGGATGGATGGTTGGTCCTAGGCTATATGGAACCAACAAGTTGGATCACCTCCGGATCAGAGGAATCTTGAGAGACGGATGGATGGTTGGTCTTAGGCTATAAGGCACCCACGACTAGGATCACCTCCGGATCAGAGGAGTCTCGAGGAAAGGATCGATGGTTGGTCCCAGGCTATAAAAAAACCAACGACTCGGATCACCACCGGATAAGAGTAATCTCGAGGAAAGGATAGATGGTTGGTCCTAGACTCTAAGGAACCAACGACTCGGATCTCCTTCGGATCAGAGGAGTCACGAGAAAAGGATGGATGGTTGGTCCTTCACTATAAAGAACCAACGACTCTGATCACCATAGGATCAAAGGAGTCTAGAGAAAAGGATTGGTGGTTGGTCCTAGGCTATAAGGAACCAACGACTCGGATCAACTCCGGATCAGAGGAGTCTCGAGGAAAGCATCGATGGTTGGTCCTAGGATATAAAAAAACCAAGGACTTGGATCACCTCCGAGTCAGAGGAGTCTCGAGAAAAGGATGGATGTTGGTCCTTGGCTATAAGGAACCAACGTCACAGATCACCTCTGGGTCCGAGGATTCTCGAGAAAAGGATGGATGGTTGGTCCTAGGCTATATGGAACCAACAAGTTGGATCACCTCCGGATCAGAGGAATCTAGAGAGGCGGATGGATGGTTGGCCTTAGGCTATAAGGCACCCACAACTAGGATCACCTCCGGATCAGAGGAGTCTCGAGGAAAAGATTGATGGTTGGTCCCAGGCTATAAAAAAACCAACGACTCGGATCACCACCGGATCAGAGGAATCTAGAGGAAAGGATAGATGGTTGGTCCTAGGCTATAAGGAACCAATGACTCGGATCTCCTTCGGATCAGAGGAGTCTCGAGAAAAGGATGGAGGGTCGGTCCTAGGCTGTAATGAACCAACGACTCGGATCACCTCCAGATCAGAGGAGTCTCGAGGAAATGATGGATGGTTGCTCCAAGGCTATAAGGAACCGACGACTCGGATCACCTCCGGGTCAGAGGAGTCTCGAGAAAAGGATGGATGGTTGGTCCTAGGCTATAAGGAACCAACAACTCAGATCACCTTAGGATCAAAGGTGTCTCGAGAAAAGGATAGGTGGTTGGTCCTAGGCTATACGGAACCAACGACTCGGATCACCTCCGGATCAGAGGAGTCTCGAGGAAAGGATCGATGGTTTGTCCAAGGCTATAAAAAAACCATGGACTCGGATCACCTCTAGGTCAGAGGAGTCTCGAGAAAAGGATGATGGTTGGTCCTTCGCTATAAGGAACCAACGACTCGGATCTCCTCCAGATCCGAGGAGTCTCGAGAAAAGGATGGATGGCTGGTCCAAGGCTATAAGAAACCAATGACTCGGATCTCCTCTGAATCTGGGGAGTCTCGAGAAAAGGAATGATGGGTGGTCCTTAGTTAAAAGGCACCAACGACATGGATCACCATCGGATCGGAGGAGTCTCGAGAAATGGATAGATGGTTGGTCCTTCGATAAAAGGAACCAACAACTCGGATCACCTCCAGATCAGCGGAGTCTCGAGAAAAGGATGGATGGTTGGTCGTAGGCAATATGGAACGAACGACTCAGATCTCCTTTGGATCAGAGGAATCTCGAGAAAAGGATGGATGGTTGGTCCTAGGCTATAAGGAACCAACGACTCAGATCACCTTCGGATCAGAGGAGTCTCGAGAAAAGGATAGATGGTTGGTCCTAGGCTATCAGGAACCAAAGACTCGGATCACCTCTGGATCAGAGGAGTCTCGAGGAAAGGATAGATGGTTTGTCCTAGGCTATAACGAACCAACGGCTCGGATCACCTTCGGATCGGAGGAGTCTCGAGAAATGGGTAGATGGTAGATCCTAAGCTATAAGGAACCAACGACTCGGGTCACTGCTGGATCGAAGGAGTCCTGAGAAAAGGAAAGATGGTTGGTCCTAGGCTATATGGAACCAACAACCGGTCACCTCCGGATCAGAAGAGTCTCGAGGAAAGGATCGATGGTTTGTCCTAGGCTATAACAAAACCACGGACTTGGATCACCTACAGGTCAGAGGAGTCTCGAGAAAAGGATGGATGGTTGGTCCAAGGCTATAAGAAACCAATGACTAGGATCACCTCAGAATCAGGAATGATGGTTGCTCCTAAGCTATATGGAACCAACGACATGGATCACCTCCAGATCAGAGGAGTCTCGAGAAATGGATAGATGGTTGGTCCTTGGATATAAGGAACCAACAACTCGGATCACCACCAGATCAGTGGAGTCTCGAGAAAAGGATGGATGGTTGATCCTAGGCTATAAGGAACCAATGACTCGAATCTCCTTCGGATCAGAGGAGTCACGAGAAACGGATAGGTGGTTGGTCCTAGGCTATATGGAACCAACGAATCGGATCAGAGGAGTCACGATAAAATGATAGGTGGTTGGTCCTAGGCTATAAGGAACCAATGACATGGATCACCTCCGGATCAGTGGAGTCTCGAGGAAAGGATCGATGGTTGGTCCTAGGCTACAAAAAGACCTATGACTCGGATCACCTCCGGATCAGAGGAGTCTCAAGGAAAGGATAGATGGTTGGTCCTAGGTTATAAGGAACCAATGACTCGGATCTCCTCCAGATCATAGGATTCTTGAGAAAAGGATGGATGGTTGGTCCTAGGCTATAAGGAACCAATGACTCGGATCTCCTTCGGATCAGTGGAGTCTCGAGAAAAGGATGGATGGTGGGTCCTATGCTATAAGGAACCAACGACTCGGATCACCTTCGGATCAGAGGAGTCTCGAGAAAAGGATAGGTGGTTGGTCCTAGGCTGTAAGGAACCAACGACTCGGATCACCTCCGGATCAGAGGAGTCTCCAGCAAAGGATCGATGGTTGGTCCTAGGCTACAAAAAAACCAACGACTCGGATCACCTCCGTATCAGAGGAGTCTCGAGGAAAGGATAGATGGTTGGTCCTAGGCTATAAGGAACCAACGACTCAGATCTCCTCTGGATCAGAGGATTCTCGAGAAAAGGATGGATGGTTGGTCCTAGGATATATGGAACCAACGACTCGGATCACCTCTGGATCAGTGGAATCTCGAGAAAAGGATGGATGGTGGGTCCAAGGCTATAAGGAACCAACGACTCGGATCACCTCCGAATCAGAGGAGTCTCGAGAAAAGGATAGAAGGTTTGCCCTAACCTATAAGGAACCAACGACTCGAATCACCTGCTGGATCGGAGGAGTCTCGAGGGAAGGATAGATGGTTGGTCCTAGGCTATTTGGAACCAACGACTCAAATCAACTCCAGATCCAAGGAGTCTCGAGGAAAGGATAGATGGGTGGTCCTATGCTTTAAGGAACGAAAGACTCGGATCACCTCCAGATCAGAGGAGTCTCGAGGAAAGGATAGATGGTTGGTCCGAGGCTATAGGGAACCAATGACTCGGGTTACTGCCAGATCGGAGGAGTCTCGAGAAAAGGAATGATGGTTGGTACTAGGCTATATGGAACCAACAACACGGATCTCCTGTAGATCAGAGGAGTCTCGAGAAATGGAAAGATGGTTGGTCCTAGGCTATATAGAACCAATGACTCGGATCACCTCTGGATCGGAGGAGTCTCGTGGAAAGGATCGATGGTTGGTCCTAGGCTATAAGGAACCTACGACATGGATCTCCTCCGAATCCGAGGAGTCTCGAGAAAAGGATAGATGGTAGGTCCTAGGCTATAAGGAACCAACGAATTGGATCACCTTTGGATCAGAGGTGTCTCGAGAAGAGGATGGATGGTTGGTCCTAGGCTATAAGGAACCAACGACTCGGATCACCTTCGGATCAGAGGAGTCTCAGCCCAAGGATAGGTGGTTTGTCCATGGCTTTAAGGAACCAACGACTCGAATCACCTTCGAATCTGAGGAGTCTCGAGGAAAGGATTGTTGGTTGGTCCTAGGCTATAAAGAAACCCACGACTCGGATCACCACCGGATCAGAGGAGTCTCGAGGAAAGGATAGATGGTTGGTCCTAGGCTATATGGAACCAACGACTCAGATCTCCTCCGGATCAGAGGATTCTCGAGAAAAGGTTGGATGGTTGGTCCTAGGCTATAAGGAACCAACGACTCGGATCACCTCTGAATCGGAGGAGTCTCGTGAAAAGGATAGATGGTTGACGATAAGCTACATGGAACCAATGACTCGAATCACCTGCGGGATCAGAGGATTCTCGAGGGAAGGATAGATGGTTGGCCCTAAGCTTTAAGGAACCAACGACTCGAATCACCTATGGGATCAAAGGATTCTCGAGGCAAGGATAGATGGTTCGTCCTTGGCTATAAGGAACCAACGACTCAGATCACCTTCGGATCCGAGGAGTCTCGAGGAAAGGATAGATGGGTGGTCCTAGGCCATAAGGAACGAACGACTCGGATGACCTTCGGATCGGAGGAGTCTCGAGAAAAAGAAAGGTGGTTGGTCAGAGGCTATAATGAACAAACGACTCGAATCACCTCCGGATCTGAGGAATCTCGAGAAAAGGAAAGATGATTGGTCCTAGGCTATAAATAAACCAACGACTCGAGTAACCTCCAGATCAGAGGAGTGTCGAGGAAAGGATAGATGGTTGGTCCTAGGCTATAAAGAAACCAACGACTCGAGTTACCTCTGGATCAAAGGATTCTCGAGGGAAGGATAGATGGTTGGTCCATGGCTATAAGGAACCAACGACTCAGATCACCTTCGGATTCGAGGAGTCTCGAGAAAAGGATGGATGGTTGGTCCTAGGCTATAAGGAACCAACAACTTGGATCACCTCCGGATCTGAGGAATCTCGAGGAAAGGATGGATGGTTGGTCCTAGGCTATAAAGAAACCAACGACTCGAGTTACCTCCGGATCAGAGGAGTCTCGAGGAAAGGATAGATGGTTGGTCCTAGGCTATATGGAACCAACGACCCAGATCTCCTCCGGATCAGAGGATTCTCGAGAAAAGGATGGATGGTTGGTCCTAGGCTATAAGGAACCAACGACTCGGATCACCTCTGAATCGGAGGAGTCTCGTGAAAAGGATAGATGGTTGACGATAAGCTACATGGAACCAACGACTCGAATCACCTACGGGATCAGAGGATTCTTGAGGGAAGGATAGATGGTTGGCCCTAAGCTTTAAGGAACCAACGACTCGAATCACCTACGGGATCAAAGGATTCTCGAGGCAAGGATAGATGGTTCGTCCTTGGCTATAAGGAACCAACGACTCAGATCACCTTCGGATCCGAGGAGTCTCGAGGAAAGGATAGATGGGTGGTCCTAGGCCATAAGGAACGAACGACTCGGATCACCTTCGGATCGGAGGAGTCTCGAGAAAAAGAAAGGTGGTTGGTCAGAGGCTATAATGAACCAACGACTCGAATCACCTCCGGATCTGAGGAATCTCGAGAAAAGGAAAGATGATTGGTCCTAGGCTATAAATAAACCAACGACTCGAGTAACCTCCAGATCAGAGGAGTGTCGAGGAAAGGATAGATGGTTGGTCCTAGGCTATAAAGAAACCAACGACTCGAGTTACCTCTGGATCAAAGGATTCTCGAGGGAAGGATAGATGGTTGGTCCATGGCTATAAGGAACCAACGACTCAGATCACCTTCGGATTCGAGGAGTCTCGAGAAAAGGATGGATGGTTGGTCCGAGGCTATAAGGAACCAACAACTTGGATCACCTCCGGATCTGAGGAATCTCGAGAAAAGGATGGATGGTTGGTCCTAGGCTATAAGGCACCTATGACTCGGATCACCTCCGGATCAGAGGAGTCTCGAGGAAAGGATCGATGGTTTATCCTAGGCTATAAAGAAACCAACGACTCGAGTTACCTCCGGATCAGAGGAGTCTCGAGGAAAGGATAGATGGTTGGTCCTAGGCTATAAGGAACCAACGACTCGAATCTCCTCCGGATCAGAGGAGTCTCGAGAAAAAGATGGATGGTTGGTCCTAGGCTCTAAGGAACCAACGACTCGGATCACCTCCGGATTAGAGGAATCTCGAGAAAAGGATGGATGGTTGGTCCAAGGCTTTAAGGAACCAACGACTCCGATCACCTCCGGGCCAGAGTAGTCTCGAGAAATGGATGGATGGTTGGTCCTACGCTATAAGGAATCAATGACTCGGATCTCCATCGGATCATAGGAGTCTCGAGAAAAGGATTGGTGGTTGGTCCTAGGCTATAAGGTACCAACGACTCGGACCACCTTCGGATCAGAGGAGTCTCGAGAAAATGATAGGTGGTTGGTCCTAGGCTATACGGAACAAACGACACGGATCACCTCCGGATCAGAGGAGTATCGAGGAAAGGATCGATGGTTGGTCCTACGCTACAAAAAAACCAACGACTCGGATCACCTCCGAATCGGAGGTGTCTCGAGGAAAGGATAAATGGTTGGTCCTAGGCTATAAGCAACCAACGACTCGGATCTCCTCCGAATCAGAGGAGTCTCGAGAAAAGGATAGATGGTTGGCCCTAAGCTATAAGGAACTAACGACTCGAATCACCTGTGGCATCGGAGGAGTCTCGAGGGGAGGAAAGATGGTTGGTCCTAGGCTATGAGGAACCAACGACTCAGATCAACTCGGGATCCGAGGAGTCTCGAGGAAAGGGTAGATGGGTGGTTCTTGGCTTTTAGGAACGAATGACTCAGATCACCTCCGGATCAGAGGTGTCTCGAGGAAAGGATAGATGGTTGGTCCAATGCTATTGGGAACCAATGACTCGGTCACTGCCAGATCGGAGGAGTCTCGAGAAAAGGAAAGATGGTTGGTCCTAGGCTATATGGAACCAACTACTCGGATCACCTCCAGATCAGAGGAGTCTCGAGAAAAGGAAAGATGGTTGGTCCAAGGCTATATGGAACCAACGACTCGGATCACCTTTGGATCAGAGGAGTCTCGTGGAAAGGATCGATGGTTGGTCCTAGGCTATAAAAAAACAACGCCTCGGATCACCTCCGGATCAGAGGAGTCTCACGGAAAGGATAGATGGTTGGTCCTAGGCTATAAGGAACCAACGACATGGATCTCCTCCGAATCAGAGGAGTCTCGAGAAAAGGATGGATGGTTGGTCCTAGGCTATAAGGAACCAACGACTCAGATCACCACCTCTGGATCAGAGGAGTCTCGAGAGAAGGATGGATGGTTGGTCCTAGGCTATAAGGTACCAACGACTCGGATCAGCTCTTGATCAGAGGAGTCTCGTGGAGAGGATCGATGGTTGGTCCTTGGCTATAAGTAACTAAAGACTCGGGTCACCTCCGGATCAGAGGAGTCTCAAGGAAAGGATCGATTGTTGGTCCTAGGCTATAAAAAAACCAACGACTCGGATCACCTCCAGATCAGAGGAGTCTCGTGGAAAGGATCGATGGTTGGTCCTAGGCTATACGGAACCTACGACCTGGATCTCCTCCGAATCCGAGGAGTCTCGAGAAAGGGATGGATGGTAGGTCCTAGGCTATAAGGAACCAACGACTTGGATTACCTTGGGATCAGAGGTGTCTCGAGAAAAGGATGGATGGTTGGTCCTAGGCTATAAGGAACCGACAACTTGGATCACCTTCGGATCAGAGGGGTCTCGGCCCAAGGATAGGTGGTTGGTCCTTGGCTATAAGGAACCAACGACTCGGATCACCTTCGGATCAGAGGAGTCTCGAGGAAAGGATCGTTGGTTGGTCCTAGGATATAAAGAAACCCACGACTCGGATCACCACCGGATCAGAGGAGTCTCGAGGAAAGGATAGATGGTTGGTCCAAGGCTATATGGAACGAACGACTCAGATCTCCTCCGGATCAGAGGATTCTCGAGAAAAGGATGGATGGTTGGTCCTAGGCTATAAGGAACCAACGACTCGGATCACCTCTCAATCAGAGGAGTCTCGTGAAAAGGATAGATGGTTCGCGATAAGCTATATGGAACCAACGACTCGAATCACCTGCGGGATCAGAGGATTCTCGAGGGAAGGATAGATGGTTGGCCCTAAGCTTTAAGAAACCAACGACTCGAATCACCTACGGGATCAAAGGATTCTCGAGGGAAGGATAGATGGTTGTTCCTTGGCTATAAGGAACCAACGACTCAGATCACCTTCGGATCCGAGGAGTCTCGAGGAAAGGATAGATGGGTGGTCCTAGGCCACAAGGAACGAACGACTCGAAACACCTCCGGATTGGAGGAGTCTCGAGAAAAGGAAAGGTGGATGGTTAGAGGCTATAATGAACCAACGACTCGAATCACCTCCGGATCTGAGGAATCTCGAGAAAAGGAAAGATGATAGGTCCTAGGCTATAAAGAAACCAACGACTCGAGTTACCTCCGGATCAGAGGAGTGTCGAGGAAAGGATAGATGGTTGGTCCAAGGCTATAAAGAAACCAACGACTCGAGTTACCTCTGGATCAAAGGATTCTCGAGGGAAGGATAGATGGTTGGTCCATGGCTATAAGGAACCAACGACTCAGATCACCTTCGGATCCGAGGAGTCTCGAGAAAAGGATGGATGGTTGGTCCTAGGCTATAAGGAACCAACAACTTGGATCACCACCGGATCAGAGGAATCTCGAGAAAAGGATGGATGGTTGGTCCTAGGCTATAAGGCACCCATGACTCGGATCACCTCCGGATCAGAGGAGTCTCGAGGAAAGGATCGATGGTTGGTCCTAGGCTATAAAGAAACCAACGACTCGAGTTACCTCCGGATCAGAGGAGTCTCGAGGAAAGGATAGATGGTTGGTCCTAGGCTATAAGGAACCAACGACTCGGATCTCCTCCGGATCAGAGGAGACTCGATAAAAGGATGGATGGTTGGTTCTAGGCTCTTAGGAACCAACGACTCGGATCACCTCCGGATTAGAGGAATCTCGAGAAAAGGATGAATGGTTGGTCTAAGGCTATAAGGAACCAACGACTCGGATCACCTCCGGGCCAGAGGAGTCTCGAGAAATGGATGGATGGTTGGTCCTAGGCTATAAGGAACCAATGACTCAGATCTCCATCGGATCATAGGAGTCTCGAGAAAAGGATAGGTGGTTGGTCCTAGGCTATAAGGAACCAACGACTTAGACCATCTTCGGATCAGAGGAGTCTCGAGAAAATGATAGGTGGTTGGTCCTAGGCTATAAGGAACCAACGACACGGATCACCTCCGGATCAGAGGAGTCTCGAGGAAAGAATCGATGGTTGGTCCTAGGCTACAAAAAAACCAACGACTCGGATCACCACCGGATCGGAGGAGTCTCGAGGAAAGGATAAATGGTTGGTCCTAGGCTATAAGGAACCAACGTCTCAGATCTCCTCCGAATCAGAGGAGTCTCGAGAAAAGGATAGATGGTTGGCCCTAAGCTATAAGGAACTAACGACTCGAATCACCTACTGCATCGGAGGTGTCTCGAGGGAAGGATAGATGGTTGGTCCTAGGCTATGAGGAACCAACGACTCAGATCAACTCCAGATCCGAGGAGTCTCGAGGAAAGGATAGATGGGTGGTCCTAGGCTTTAAGGAACGAACGACTCGAATCACCTCCGGATCAGAGTTGTCTCGAGTAAAGGATAGATGGTTGGTCCAAGGCTGTTGGGAACCAATGACTCGGTCACTGCCAGATCGGAGGAGTCTCGAGAAAAGGAAAGATGGTTGGTCCTAGGCTATATGGAAGCAACTACTCGGATCACCTCCAGATCAGAGGAGTCTCGAGAAAAGTAATGATGGTTGGTCCAAGGCTATATGGAACCAACGACTCGGATCACCTCCGTATCAGAGGAGTCTCGTGGAAAGGATCGATGGTTGGTGCTAAGCTAAAAAAAAAACAACGTCTCGGATCACCTCCGGATCTGAGGGGTCTCGCGGAAAGGATAGATGGTTGGTCCTAGGCTATAAGGAACCAACGACATGGATCTCCTCCGAATCAGAGGAGTCTCGAGAAATGGATGGATGGTAGGTCCTAGGCTATAAGGAACCAACGACTCGGATCACCACCTCTGGATCAGAGGTGTCTCGAGAGAAGGATGGAAGGTTGGTCCTAGGCTATAAGGTACCAACGACTCGGATCAACTCTTAATCAGAGGAGTCTCGTGGAGAGGATCGATGGTTGGTCCTTGGCTATAAGGAACCAACGACTCGAATCACCTGCAGGATCGGAGGAGTCTCGAGGAAAGGATCGATTGTTGGTCCTAGGCTATAAGGAAACTAACGACTCGGATCACCTCCGGATTAGAGGAGTCTCGAGAAAAGGATAGATGGTTGGTCCTAAGCTATAAGGAACCAACGACTCGAATCACCTGCAGGATCGGAGGAGTCTCGAGGGAAGTATAGATGGTTGGTCCTAGGCTATAAGGAAACTAACGACTCGGATCACCTCCGCATTAGAGGAGTCTCGAGAAAAGGATGGATGGTTGGTCCTAGGCTATAAGGAACGAACGACTCAGATCACCTCCGGATCAGAGTAGGCTCGAGGAGAGGATAGATGGTTGGTCCTAGGCTATAAGGAACCAACAGCTCGTATCACCTCCGGATCGGAGGAGTCTCGAGAAATGGAAAGATGGTTGGTCTAGGCTATAAGGAACCAACGACTCAGATCACCGCTGGATCGGGGGAGTCTCGAGAAAAGGAAAGATGGTTGGTCCTAGGCTATAAGGAAACTAACGACTCGGATCACCTCTGGATCAGAGGAGTCTCGAGAAAAGGAAATATGGTTGGTCCTAAGCTATTTGGAACCATTGACACGGATCACCTCCGGGTCTGAGGAGTCTCAAGAAAAGGATGGATGGTTGGTCCTAGGCTATAAGGAACCAACAAATCGGAATACCTCCGGATCAGCGATGTCTCGAGAAAAGAATGGATGGTTGGTCCTAGGCTATAAGGAACCAATGACTCGGATCTCCTTCGGATCAGAGGATTCTTGCTAAAAGGATAGGTGGTTGGTGGTAGGTTATAGGGAACCAATGACTCGGATCACCTCCGGATCAGAGAGGGCTCGTGGATTGGAATGATGGTTGGTCCTTGGGTATAAGGAACCAACGACTCGAATCACCTCTGGATCAGAGGAGTCTCGAGAAAAAGATAGGTGGTTGGTCATAGGTTATAAGGAACCAACGACTCGGACATCCTCTAGATCAGACGAGTCTCGAAAAAAGGATGGATGGTTGTCCTTGGCTATAAGGAACCAACGACTCGGATCACCTCCGGGTCAGAGGAGTCTCGAGAAAATGATGGATGGTTGGTCCTAGGCTTTCGGGAACCAACGACTCGGATCTCCTCCGGATCAGAGGAGTCTCGAGAAAATGGATGGATGGTTGGTCCTAGGCTATAAAAAACCAACGACTCGGATCACCTCCAGATCGGAGGAGTCTCGAGGAAAGGATAGATGGTTGGTCCTAGGCTATAAGGAACGGACGACTCGGATCACCTCTGGATCAGAGGAGTCTCGAGAAAAGGATGGATGGTTGGTCCAAGGCTATAACGAACCAACGACTCGGATCACCTCTGAATCAGAGGAGTCTCGAGAAAAGGATAGATGCTTGGCCCTAAGCTATAAGGAACCAACGACTCGAATCACCTACTAGATCGGAGGAGTCTCGAGGGAAGGATTGATGGTTGGTCCTAGGCTATAAGGAACCAACGACTCAGATCAACTCCAGATCCGAGGAGTCTCGAGGAAAGGATTGATGGGTGGTCCTAGTCTTTAAGGAACGAACGACTCGGATCACCTCCGGATTAGAGGAGTCTCGAGGAAAGGATAGAAGGTTGGTCCTAGGCTATTGGGAACCAATAACTCGGGTCGCTACCGGATCAGAGGAGTCTCGAGAAAAGGAAAGATGGTTGGTCCTAGGCTATATGGAACCAACTACTTGGATCACCTCCAGATCAAAGGAGTCTCGAGAAATGGAAAGATGGTTGGTCCTAGGCTATATAAAACCAATGACTCGGATCACCTCCGGATCCGAGGAGTCTCGTGGAAAGGATCGATGGTTTGTCCTAGGCTATAAAAAAACCGACGACTTGGATCACCTCCGGATCAGAGTAGTCTCGAGGAAAGGATAAATGGTTTGTCCTAGGCTATAAGGAACCAACGACTCGGATCACCTCCGGATTAGAGGAGTCTCGAGAAAAGGATGGATGGTTGGTCCTAGGCTATAAGGAACGAACGACTCAGATCACCTCCGGATCAGAGGAGGCTCGAGTAGAGGATAGATGGTTGGTCCTAGGCTATAAAGAACCAACAGCTCGTATCACCTCCGGATCGGAGGAGTCTCGAGAAATGGATAGATGGTTGGTCCTAGGCTATAAGGAACCAACGAATCAGATCACCGCTGGATCGAGGGAGTCTCGAGTAAAGGAAAGATGGTAGGTCCTAGGCTATAAGGAAACTAACGATCCGGATCACCTCTTGATCAGAGGAGTCTCGAGAAAAGGATGGATGGTTGGTCTAAGGCTATAACGAACCAACGACTCGGATCATCTCTGAATTAGAGGAGTCTCGAGAAAAGGATAGATGGTTGGCCCTAAGCTATAAGGAACCAACGACTCGAATCACCTGCAGGATCGGAGGAGTCTCGAGGGAAGTATAGATGGTTGGTCCTAGGCTATAAGGAAACTAACGACTCGGATCACCTCCGCATTAGAGGAGTCTCGAGAAAAGGATGGATGGTTGGTCCTAGGCTATAAGGAACGAACGACTCAGATCACCTCCGGATCAGAGTAGGCTCGAGGAGAGGATAGATGGTTGGTCCTAGGCTATAAGGAACCAACAGCTAGTATCACCTCCGGATCGGAGGAGTCTCGAGAAATGGAAAGATGGTTGGTCTAGGCTATAAGGAACCAACGACTCAGATCACCGCTGGATCGGGGGAGT
>JAMKQA010003649.1:0-20478 GCA_024699735.1 Posidonia australis
GGACTCGGTTCACTCTTGGTGTTTCCCAACCGCTGCCTGTACACCGACAGTGACTCGGTTCACACTTGGCGGTTCCCAGCCACTGCCTGTAAACCGGTAGTGACTCGGTTCACACTTAGTGGTTCCTAGCCGCAGCCTGTACACCGGCATCGACTCAGTTCACTCTTGGCTTTTCCCAGCCGTTGCATGTACTGTGGCAACGACTCGGTTCACTCTTTGCAGTTCCCAGCCGCTGCATGTCAGTGGCAGCGACTCGGTTCACTCCTGGCGGTTCCCAGCCGCAGCCTGTAAACCAACAATGACTCAGTTCACTCTTGGCGGTTCGCAGCCTCTACCTGTACATTGGCAGTGACACGGTTCACTCCTGGCGGTTCCCAGCCACAGCCTGTACACCGACAGTGACTCGGTTCACTAATGGCGGTTCCTAGCCACTATCTGTACATCGGCAGCGACTCGGCTCACTCCTAGTGGTTCCTAGCCGCTGCCTGTACACCGACAACGACTCGGTTAACTCTTGGCAGTTCCCAGCCTCTGCTTGTACACCGGCAGTGACTCGGTTCACTCTTGGCGGTTCCCAGCCACAGGCTGTACACCGACAGCGACTCGGTCACTCTTGGCGGTTCCCAACCTCAGCCTATACGCCTGCAGCGAGTCGGTTCACACTTGGCGGTTCCCAGCCACAGCCTATACATGGGCAGCGACTCGGTTAACTCTTGGCGGTTCTTAGTCGCTGCCGGTACACCAGTAGTGACTCGGTTCACTCTTGGCGATTCCCAATTGCTGCCTATACACCGAAAGCGACTCGATTCGCACGTGGCGGTTCCCAACCGCTGCCTGTTCACTGGCAGTGACTCAAATCACTCCTGGTGGCTCCTAGCCGCTACCAGCAAATCAGTAGAGACTCGGTTCACTCTTGGCGTTTCCCAGCCGTTGCCTGTAAACCTGCAGTGACTCGGTTTAGACTTAGTGGTTCCTAGCCGCAGCCTGTACACCAGCGACTCGGTTCACTCTTGGCATTTCCCAGCCGCTACATGTACTATGGAAGCGACTCGGTTCTCTCTTGGCGGTTCCCAGTCGCTGCATGTACAGTGGCAGCGACTCGGTTCACTCTTGGCGGTTCCCAGCCGCAGCCTGTACACCGGTAGTGACTCGATTCACTCATGGCTGTTCCTAGCCATTGTCTGTACATCGGCAGCGACTCAGCTCACTCCTAGCAATTCCCAACCGCTGCCTGCACACCGGCACTGGCTCGGTTCACTCTTGCTCGTTCCCAACCGCTGCCTGTACACCGACAATGACTCGGTTCACTCCTAGCGGTTCCCAACCGCAGCCTGTACACCGACAGCGACTCGGTTCACTCATGGTGTTTCCTAGCCAATATCTGGACATCGGCAGCGACTCGGCTCACTCCTAGTGGTTCCCTGCCGCTGCTTGTACACCGACAATGACTTGGTTCACTCTTGGCGATTCCCAGCCTCTGCCTGTACACCAGCCGCGACTCAGTTCACTCTTGGCGGTTCCCAGCCGCTGCCTGTACAACGACAGTGACTCGGTTCACTCTTGGCGTTTCCCTGCCGCTGCCTGTACACCGGCAGTGACTCCGTTCTCTCCTATCAGTTCCTAGCCGCAGCCTGTACACCGGCAGCAACTCGGCTCACTCATGGCGGTTCCTAGCCGCTGTTTGTACGTTGGCAGCGACTCGGCTCACTCCATGCGGTTCCCAGCCGCTGCCTGTACACTGGCAGCTACTCGGTTCACTCTTGCTGGTTCTCAGCCGCTGCCTGTACACCGACAATGACTCGGTTCACTCTTGGGGGTTCCCAGCCTCTGCCTGTACACCGGCAGTGACTCAGTTCACTCTTGGCGATTCCCAGCCACCACCTGTACGTCGACAGTGACTCGGTTCACTCCTAGCGGTTCTGAGCTGCTGCTCGTACATCAGCGGCGACTCGGTCACTCTTTGCTATTCCCAGCCGCAGCCTATACACCGGCAGCGAGTCGGTTCACTCTTGGCGGTTCCCAGCCGCTGCCTATACACGAGCTGCGACTCGGTTCACTCTTGGCGGTTCTCAGTCGCTGCCGGTATACAGGCAGTGTCTCGGTTAACTCTTGGAGATTCCCAGCTGCTGCTTGTAAACCGAAAGCAACTCGGTTTGCTCGTGGCAGTTCCCAGTCGCTGCCTGTACACCGGTAGTGACTCGAATCACCCTTGGCGGCTCCCAGCCGCTAGCAGCACGCCGGCAGCGACTCGGTTCACTCTTGGCGTTTCCATGCCGCTGCCTGTACATTGGCAATGAATAATTTCACACTTGGCGGTTCCCAGCCACTGCCTGTACACCGGCACCAACTCGGTTCACTCTTGGTGGTTCCTAGCAGCAGCCTGTACACCATCTGTGGCTCGGTTCACTCCTGGTGGTTCCCAGCCGTTGCCTGTACACCGGCGGTGACTCGGTTCACTCTAGGCGATTCCCAGCCACTGCAAGTACACAAGCAGCGACTCGGTTCACTCTTGGCATTTCCCAGTCGCTGCACGTACACCAGCAGTGTCTCGGTTCACTCTTGGCGGTTCCCAACGGCTACCTGTACACCAGCTGCGACTCGGTTCACTCCTGGTAGTTCCCAGGCACGACCTGTACACCTACAGCGACTTGGTTCACTCATGGTGGTTCCCAGCCACTTCTTGTAAATCAGCAACGACTCGGTTCACTCCTGGCGGTTCCCAGCCGCTTCTAGTACACCGACAGCGACTCGGTTCACTGTTGCTGGTTCCCAGCCGCTGCCTGTACACCGGCTGCGACTCGGTTCACTCCTAGCGGTTCCCAGTCGCAGCTTGCTCATCGACAGTGACTCGGTTCACTCCTGGCGGTTCCTAGCCGCTACCTCTACACCAGTAGTGACTCGGTTCACTGTTGCTGGTTCCCAGCTGTTGCCTGTACACTAGCAGCGAGTCGGTTCACTCTTGCTGGTTACTAGCCCTTGCCTGTACATCGACAGCAACTCGATTCACACTTGGTGGTTCCCAGCCGCAGCCTGTACACCGTCTGTGACTCGGTTCACTCCTAGTGGTTCCCAGCCGTTGCCTGTACATTGGTAGTGACTCGGTTCACTCATGGCTATTCCTAGCCACTGTCTGTACATCGGCAGTGACTCAGCTCACTCCTAGCAATTCCCAGCCGCTTCCTGTACACCGACAACGACTCGGTTCACTCTTGGCGGTTCCCAGCCTCTGCCTGTACACCGGCAGAAACTCGGTTCACTCAGGGCGTTTCCTTGCCGCTGTCAGTACATCGGCAGCGACTCGGCTCACTCCTGGCGGTTCCCAGCTGCTGCTTGTATGCCGGCAACGACTCGATTCACTATTGCTGGTTCCCAGCCGCTGCCTGTACGCCGGCTGCGACTCGGTTCACTCCAGGCGGTTCCCAGCCGCAGCTTGCTCATCGACAATGACTCGGTTCACTCCTGGCGGTTCTCATCCGCTGCCTCTACACCAGCAGCGACTCGCTTCACTGTTGCTAGTTCCCAGCCGCTGCCTGTACACCGGCAGCGACTCGGTTCACTGATGCTGGTTCCCAACCGCTGCCTGTACACTGGCAGCGACTCGGTTCACTCTTGCTGGTTCCTAGGCGCCGCCTGTACATCGGCAGTGACTCGATTCACGCTTGGCGGTTCCAAGCCACTGCCTGTACACCGGCAGCGACTCGATTCACTCTTGGTGGTTCCTAGCCGCAGCCTGTACACCGTCTGTGACTCGGTTCACTCCTGGTGGTTCCCAACCGTTTCCTGTACACCGGTAGTGACTCGGTTCACTCTCGCGATTCCCAGCCGATGCCTGTACACCAGCAGCGACTCGGTTTACTCTTCGCATTTCCCAGCCGCTACCTGTACTCCAGCTGTGACTCGACTCACTCTTGGCAGTTCCCAGCTGCTACCTGTACACCGACTATGACTTGGTTCACTCCTGGCGGTTCCCAGCGACAGCCTGTACACCGGCAGCGACTCGGTTCACTCATGGTGGTTCCCAGCCACTTCCTATAAATCAGCAACGACTCAGTTCACTCCTGGTGGTTCCCAACCGCTGCTTGTACACTGGCAGCGACTCGGTCCACTGTTGCTAGTTCCCTACCACAGCCAGTACACCGGCAGCAACTCCGTTCACTCTTGCTGGTTGCCAGATGCAGCCTGTACACCAGCAGTGACTCGGTTCACTCTTGCTAGTTGCCAGACGCTGCTTGTACACTGACAGCGACTTGATTCACTCTAGGCAGTTCCTAGCCACAGCCTGTACACCCGCAGCGACTCGGTTCACTCTTGGCGGTTCCCAGCTACTGCAAGTACACCGAAAGCAACTCGGTTCGCCCGTGGCGGTTCCTAGCCGCTGCCTGTACATCGGCAGCGACTCGACTCACTCTTGGTGTTTCCCATCCACTGCCAGCACATCGGCAGCAACTCGGTTCATTCTTGGCATTTCCTAGCCGCTGCCTGTACACTGGCAGCGAATCAGTTCACACTTGGCGGTTCCCAACCACTGCTTGTACACCGACAGCGACATGGTTCGCTCTTGGTGGTTTCTAGCCGCAGTCTGTACACCGTCTGCGACTCGGTTCACTCATGGCGGTTCCCAACCTCTACCTGTACATCGGTTGCGACTCGGTTCACTCTTGCTGGTTCCCAGCCGCTGCCTGTAAACCGACAGCAGCTTGGTCACTCTTGGTTGTTCCCATCCGCAGCCTATACACTGGTAGCGAGTCGGTTCACTCTTGGCGGTTCCCAGCTGCTGCCTACACACGAGTAGCACCTCGATCCACTCTTGGCGGTTCTCAGTCGTTGTTGGTACACCGACAGTGACTCGGTTCACTCTTGGCGAGTCCCATCTACTGCCTGTACACCCAAAGTGACTTGGTTCGCCCTTGGTGGTTCCCAGCCGCTGCCTGTACACTGGCAGCGACTCGAATCACTCTTGGCGGTTCCCAGCCGTTGCCAGCACAACAACAGTGACTCGGTTCACTCTTGGCGTTTCCAAGCCGCTGCCTGCACACCGTCTGTGACTTGGTTCACTCTTGGCGGTTCCCAACCTCTACCTGTACATCGACCACGACTCGGTTCACTCCTGGCGGTTCCCAGCCGCTACCTGTACACCGGCAGTGACTCGGTTCACACTAGCTGGCTCCCAGCCGCTGCCTGTACACCGGCAGCGACTCAGTCACTCTTGGCAGTTCCCAGCCGCAGCCTATACACCGGTAGTGAGTCGGCTCACTCTTGGCGGTACCCAGTCGCTCCCTATACACTAGCAGCACCTTGGTTCGCTCTTGGTGGTTCTCAGTCGCAGCCAGTACATTGGCAGTGACTCGGTTCACTCTTGGCAAATCCCAACTGTTGCCTATACACCGAAAGCGACTCGGTTCTCCCATGGTGGTTCCCAGCCGCTGCCTGTACACCGGCAGCGACTCGAATCACTCTTAGCAATTCCCAGCCGCTGCCAGCACACCGGCAGCGACTCGGTTCACTCCTGGCATTTACAAGCCACTACCTGTACACTGGCAGCAACTCGGTTCACTCTTGGTGGTTCCCAACCGCAGCCTGTACACCGTTTGCGACTCGGTTCACTCCTAGCGGTTCCCAGCCGCTGCCTATACACCGGCAATGACTCGGTTCAATCTTGGCATTTCCCAGCTGCTGCATGTACAGCGCCAGTGACTTGGTTCACTCGTGGTGGTTCCTAGTCGCTGCCCGTACACTAGCAGCGACTCGGTTCACTCTTGGCGGTTCCCAGTCGCTGCCTGTACACCGGCATTGTCTTGGTTCACTCTTGGCGGTTCCCAGCCACTGCCTGTACATCGACTGCGACTCGGTTCCCTCCTGGCGGTTCCTATCCACAACCTTTACACCGGCAATGACTCGGTACACTCGTGGCGGTTCCCAGCCGCTGGCTGTACATCAGCAGCGACTCGGTTTACTCCTGGCAGTTCCCAACCGCTGCCTTACACAACCACTGCCAGTACACCGACAGCCACTCGGTTTACTCTTTGCTGTTCCCAGCCACTGGCTGTACACCGACAGCGACTCAGTTCACTCTTGGCGGTTCTCAGCCGCTGCCTGTACACTGGTCGTGACTCGGTTCACTCATGGTGGTTCCCAACTGCTGGTTGTACACCGGCAGCGACTCGGTTCTCACTTGGCGGTTCCCATCCACTATTTGTACATCGACTGCGACTCTGTTCACTCTTGGCGGATCCGAGCCGCTGCTTGTACACTTGCAGCGACCCGGTTCACACCTTGCAGTTACCAACCGCTGCCTGTACACCGTCAGCAACTCGGTTCACTCTTGGCGGTTTCCAGCCGCAGCTTGTACACTGACAGTGACTAGATTCATTCTTGGTGGTTCCCAGCCGCTGTTTGTATACCGGCAGCCACCCGGTTCACTCTGGGCGGTTACCAATCGCTGCCGGTACATCGGGAGTGACTCGGTTCACTCTTGGAGGTTCCTAGCCGCTGCCTGTACACTGGCAACGACCAGGTTCAATTCTAGCGGTTCCCAGCCGCTGCCTATACACCGGCAGTGACTCGGTTCACTCTTGGCATTTCCCAGCTGTTGCATGTACAGCGCTAGCGACTCGGTTCATTCGTGGTTGTTCCCAGCCGCTGCCCGTACATCAGCAGCGACTCGGTTCACTCTTGGCGGTTCCCGTTCACTGCCTGTACACCGGCAGTGTCTCGGTTCTCTCTTGCTGGTTCCCAACCACTGCCTCTACACCGACTGCGACTCGGTTCCCTCCTGGCGGTTCCCATCCACAACGTGTACACAGGCAATGACTCGGTACACTTATGGCGGTTCCCAGCCGCTAGCTGTACATCAGCAGCAACTCAGTTTACTCCTGGCGGTTCCCAACCGCTGCCTTACACAGCTGCTGCCAATACACCAGCAGCCACTCGGTTCACTCTTTGCTGTTCGCAGCCACTGGCTGTACACCAGCAGCGACTCAGTTCATTCTTGGCGGTTCTCAGCCGCTGCCTATACACCGACAGCGACTCGGTTCACTCATGGTGGTTCCCAACCGCTGCCTGTACACTGGCAGCGACTTGGTTCTCACTTGGCGGTTCCCATCCACTATTTTTACATCGACTGCGATTCCGTTCACTCTTGGCGGATCCCAGCCGCTGCCTGTACACCTACAGCGACCTGGTTCACTCTTTGTTGTTACCAACCACTGCCTGTACACTGTCAGCAACTCGGTTCACTCTTGGCGGTTTCCAGCCACTGCTTGTACACCGACAGCGACTAGGTTCACTATTGGCGGTTCCCAGCCGCTGTTTGTATACCGGCAGCCATCCGGTTCACTCTTGGCGGTTACCAACCGCTACCGATACATCGGTAGTCACTCGGTTCACTATTGGAGGTTCCTAGCCGCTTCCTGTACACTAGCAGCGACCCAGTTCACTCTTAGTGGTTGACAACCGCTGCCTACAAACTAACAATGACTCGGTTCACTCCTAGCGGTTCCCAGCCGCTGCCTGTACATTGGCAGTGACTCGGTTCACTGTTGCTGGATCCCAGCCGTTGCCTGTACATTGGTAGTGACTCGGTTCACTCTAGCTGGTTCCCAGACGCTGCCTGTACACCGACAGCACTCGGTTCACACTACGCGGTTCCCAGCCGCTGCCTCTACACAGGTAGTGACCCGGTACACTCATGGTGGTTACCAACCACTACCTATTAAGTAGTAGCGACTCAGTTCACTCTCGGCGGTTCTCAGCCGCTGCCTGTACACTGGCAGCGACTCCATTCACTCTTTGCGATTCCCAGTCGTTGCTTGTACACCGGTAGTGACTCGGTTCACTCTTGGCGGTTCCCAGCCGCTGCCTGTACATCGGCAACAACTCGGTTCACTCTTCGCAGTACCCAGCCACTGCCTGTACATCGGCAGTGACTCGTTCACACTTGGCGCTTCCCAGCCACTACCTGTACACCGACAGCAACTCGATCCAGTCTTGGTGGTTCCCAGCCACAACCTGCACACCGTCTTCGACTCGGTTCACTCCTGGTGGTTCCCAGCCGCTGCCTGCACAACGGCAACGACTCAGTTCACTCTTGGTGATTCCCAGCCACTGCTTCTACACCTGCAGCGACTCGGCTCACTCTTGGCATTTCCCAGTCGCTGTGTGTACAACAGAAGCGACTCGGCTCACTCTTGGCATTTCCCAGTCGCTGCCTGTACACCAGCTGCGACTCGGTTCACTCTTGGCGGTTCCTAATCGCTGCCAGTAAACCCACAGCGATTTGGTTCACACTTGGCGGTTCCCAGCCTCTGCCTGTACATCGGCAGCGACTCGGTTCACTCCCGGCAGTTCCCAGCCGCTGCCTGTACCTCAGGGACGACTCGATCATTCTTTGCAGTTCCCAGCCGCTGCTTGTACACTGGCAGCGACTCGGATCAGTCTTGGCTGCTTGTTCACCGGCTGCGACTCGGTTCACACATGGCGGTTCCCAGCCGCTACCTGTACACCAGCTGCGACTCGGTTCACTCATGACTGTTCCCAGCCGCTGCCTGTACACTGGCTGCGACTAAGTTCACTCCAGGTGGTTCCCAGCCGCAGCTTGTACACCTGCAGTGACTCGGTTCACTCTTGCTGGTTCCCAGCCGCTGCCAGTACACTAACAGTGACTCAGTTCTCTCTTGGCGGTTCCCAGCCCCTGCCTGTACACCGACAGCAACTCAGTTGACTGTTGGTTGTTTCGAGTCACTACTTGTACACCGACAACGACTAGGTTCACTCTTGGCGGTTCCCAGCCACTGTTTGTAAACCGACAGCGACCCGGCTCACTCTTGGCGGTTACCAATCGCTGCCTATACATCGATAGTGACTCGGTTCACTCCTGGAGGTTCCCAGCCACTGCCTGTACATAGGCAGCAACCCGGTTCACTCTTGGCGGTTACCAACCGCAGCCTATAAACTAGCAGCGACTCGGTTGACTCTTGGTGGTTCTCAGTCGTTGCCTGTACACTACCAGTGACTCCGTTCACTCTTGGCGGTTCCCAGCCGCTGCCTGTACACTGGCAGCGACTCAGTTCACTCTTGGCGGTTCCCAGCTGCTTCCTGTACACCGGCAACGACACAGTTCACTCTTCGCGGTACCCAACCGCTGCCTTTACACCGGCAGTGACTCGCTTCACTCTTGGCAATTCCTACCCACTGCTAGTACACCAGAAGCGACTCTGTTCACCCTTAGCGGTTCCCAGCCGCTCCATTACACTAGTAGCGACTCGGTTCACTCATGACAGTTCCCAGCTGCTGCCTGTACTCCAACTGCGACTCGGTTCACTCTTGGCGGTTCTTAGCCACTGCTTGTACACCGGCAGTGACTCGCTTCACTCTTGGTGATAACCACCCATTACCTGTACACCGGAAGTGACTTGGTTCACCCTTAGCAGTTCCCAGCCGCTGCCTGTACACTCGCAGTGACTCAATTCAATCTTGGCGGTTCCCAGCCACTGCCTGTACACCAGCAGCGACTCGGTTCACTCTTGCCTGTTCCAAACCACTTCCTGCACACAGGCTGCGACTCAGTTCAGACCTGGCGGTTCGCAGCCGCTGCCTGTACACCGGCAGTGACTCGGTTCACTCATGGCGGTTCCCAGCCACTGCTAGCACACCGACAGTGACTCGGTTCACACTTGGCAGTTCCCAACCACTGCCTGTACACCGGCAGCGACTCAGTTCACTCTTGGTGGTTCCCAGCCGCAGCCTGTACACCGTCTGCGACTCAGATCACTCTTGGTGGTTCCCAGCCTCTACCTGTACATCGACAGCGACTCGGTTCGCTCTAGGCGGTTCCCAGCCACTGCCTGTACACCGGCAGCGACTCAGTTCACTCCTGGCGATTCCCAGACGCAGCCTGTACGCCGGCAACGACTCGGTCACTCTTGGCGGATCCCAGCCGCAGCCTATACACCAGCAACGAGTCAGTTCACTCTTGGCGGTTCCAAGCCGCTACCTATACACAAGCAGCACCTCAGTTCGCTATTAGCAGTTCTCAGTCGCTGCCGGTACACCGACAGTGACTCGGTTCACTCGTGGCAGTTCCTAGCCACTGCTTGTACATCGGCAGTGACTTGGTTCACTAATGGCGGTTCCCAGCCACTGCCTATACATCAGCAGCGACTCGGTTCACTGTTGCTAGTTCCCAGCCGCTGCCTGTATACCTACTGCGACTCGGTTCACACTTGCTGGTTCCCTGACGCTGCCTTTTCACCGACAGCGACTTGGTTCAGTCTTGGCAAATCCCAGCCGTTTCCTGTACACCAGCAGTGACTCGGTCACTCTTGGCGGTTCCTAGACGCAGCTCGTACACCGACAGCAACTCGATTCACTCTTGCTGGTTCCCAACCACTGCTAATACACGGGCATTGACTCGGTTCACTCATGGTGGTTCCCTGCTGCTGGCTGTACATCGAAAGCGACTCGGTTCACCTGTGGCGGTTCCTAGCCGCTGCTTGTACTACGGCAACAACTCGACTCAATCTCGGCGGTTCCCAGCCACAGCCAGCACACCGGCAGCGACTCAGTTCACTCTTGGCGTTTCCCAGCAGCTGCCTGTACACCGGCAGCAACTCGATTCACTCTTGGAGGTTCCCAACCGTAGCCTGTACACCGTTTGCGACTCAGTTCACTCTTGGAGGTTCCCAACCGTAGCCTGTACACCGTCTGCGACTCGGTTCACTCTTGGCGGTTCCCAGCCTCTACCTATACATCGGCAGCGACTCGGTTCTCTCCAGGTGGTTCCCAACCACTGCCTGTACACCGGCAACGACTCGGTTCGCTCCTAGCGATTCCCAGCCACAGCCAGTACGTCGGCAACGACTCGGTCACTCTTGGCGGTTCCCAGCCGTAGCCTATACACTGGCAGCGAGTCGGTTCACTCTTGGTGGTTCGCAGCTGCTACCGACACACGAGCAGCACCTCGGTTCGCTATTGGCGGTTCTCAGTCGCAGCTGGTACACCGGCAATGACTCGGTTCACTCGTGGCTGTTCCCAGCCGCTTCCTGTACACCGGCAGCGACTCGAATCACTCTTGGCAGTTCCTAGCCACTGCTAGCACAACGGCAGTGACTCGGTTCACTCCTGGCTTTTCCAAGCCACAGTCTGTACACTGGCAGCGACTCAGTTCACTCTTGGTGGTTGCCAGCCACAGCCTCGACACTATCTGCTACTCGGTTCACTCCTAGCGTTTCCGAGCCGCTGCCTATACACCGGCAGTGACTCTGTTCACTCTTGGCATTTCCCAGCCACTGCATGTACACCGGTAGCAACTCGGTTCACTCTTGCGGGTTCCCAGCCGCAGCCTGTACACCGTCTGCGACTCAGTTCACTCTTGGCGTTTCCAAGCCGCTACCTATACACCGGCAGCGACTCGGTCACACTTGGCGGTTCCCAGCCACTTCCTGTACACCAGCAACGACTCCGTTCACTCTTGGTGGTTCCCAGCTGTAGCCTGTACACCGGCAGAGAGTCGGTTCACTCTTGGCAGTTCCCAACAGCTGCCTATACACGAGAAGCAGCTCGGTTCGCTCATGGCGGTTCTCAGTCGCAGCCGGTATACTAGCAATGACTCGGTTCACTCTTGGCGATTCCCAGCTGCTGCCTGTACACCGAAAGCGACTCGGTTCGCCCGTGGCGGTTCCCAGCCGCTGCCTATACACCGGCAGCGACTCGAATCACTCTTGGTGGTTCCCAGCTGCTGCCAGCACACCTGCAGCGACTCGGTTCACTCCTAGTGGTTCCATGCCGCGGCCTATACATCGGTAGTGACTCGGTTCATTCTTGGCATTTCCCAACCGCTGCATGTACAGCGCCAGCGACTCGGTTCACTCGTGGTGGTTCCCTGGCACTGCCTGTACACCAACTGCGACTCGGTTCACTCTTGGGGGTTCCCAGCTGCTGCCTGTACACTGGCACTGTCTCCGTTAACTCTTGGTGGTTCCCAGCCACTGCAGGTACACTGGCTGCGACTTGGTTCCCTCCTGGCGGTTCCCAGCCACAACCTGTACACCGGCAGCGACTTTGTTCACTCTTGGTAGTTCCCAGCCACTGCCTGTACACCGGCAGCGACTCGGTTCACTCTTCGTGGTACCCAGCCGCTGCCTATACACCGGCAGCGACTCGCTTCACTCTTGGTGGTTCCCAGTCGCAGCTTGTACACCGGCAGCAACTCGGTTCACTAATGGCGGTTCCCAGCCACTGCCTGTACATTACCAGCGACTCGGTTCACTATTGTTGGTCCCCAGCCGCTGCCTGTACACCTGCTGCAACTCGGTTCACACTTGCTGGTTCCCATATGCTGCCTTTACACCGACAGCGACTCGGTTCACTCTTGGCAATTCCCAACTGTTTCCTGTACACCAGCAGCGACTCGGTCACTCTTGGCGGTTCCTAGACGCAGCTCGTACACCGGCAGCGACTCGGTTCACTCTTGCTACTTCCCAACCACTGCAAATACACGGGCAATGACTCGGTTCACTCTTGGTGGTTCCCTACTGCTGGCTGTACATCGAAAGCGACTCGGTTGGCCCGTGGCGGTTCCTAGCTGCTGCTTGTACAACGGCAACGACTCGACTCACTCTCGGCGGTTCCCAGCCACAGCCAGCACACCGGCAGCGACTCAGTTCACTCATGGCGTTATCCAGCCACTGCTTGTACACCGGCAGCAACTCGGTTCACACTTGGCAGTTCCCAACCATTGCCTATACACCGGCAGCGACTCGGTTCACTCTTGGTGGTTCCCAGCCGTAGCCTTTACACCGTCTGCGACTCGGTTCACTCTTGGTGGTTCCCAGCCTCTACCTGTACATCGACAACGACTCGGTTCGCTCCTGGCGGTTCCCAGCCACTGTTTGTACACTGGCAATGAGTCGGTTCGCTCCTGGCTGTTCCCAGCTGCAGCCTATACACCGGCAGCGAGTCGGTTCACTCTTGGCGGTACCCAGCCGCTACCTATACACGAGAAGCACCTCGGTTCTCTATTGGCGGTTCTCAGTCGCAGCCGGTACACCGACAGTGACTCGGTTCACTAGTGGCGGTTCCCAGCAGCTGCCTGTACACCGGTAGCGACTCAAATCACACTTGGCGGTTCCTAGCCGCTGCCAGCACAACGGCAGCGACTCGGCTCACTCCTGGCTTTTCCAAGACGCTGTCTGTACACTGGCAGCGTCTCGGTTCACACCTAGCGGTTCCGAGCCGCTGCCTATACATCGGCAGTGACTCAGTTCACTCTTGGCATTTCCCAACCGCTGCATGTACACCGGTAGCGACTCAGTTCACTCTTGCTGGTTCCCAGCCGCTTCCTGTACACCGTCTGCGACTCAGTTCACTTCTGGCGTTTCCAAGCCGCTACCTATACACCGGCAGTGACTCAGTCACACTTGGTGGTTCCCAGTCACTGCCTATACACCGACAGTGACTCTGTTCACTCTTGGTGGTTCTCAGCCGTAGCCTATACACCGGCAACGAGTCGGTTCACTATTGCCAGTTCCCAACCGCTGCCTATACACGAGCAGCACCTCGGTTCGCTCATGGCAGTTCTCAATCGCAGTCGGTACACCGGCATTGACTCGGTTCACTCTTGGCGATTCCCAGCTGCTGCCTGTACACCGAAAGCGACTCGGTTCGCCTGTGTTGGTTCCCAGCAGCTGCCTATACATCGGCAGTGACTCGAATCACTCTTGGCAGTTCCCAGCCGCTGCTAGCACACCGGCAGTGACTCGATTCACTCCCAGCATTTCCAAGCCGTTGCCTGTACACCAGAGGCGACTCGGTTAACTCTCGATGGTTCCCAACCGCAGTCTGTACATCGGCAGCGACACGAATCACTCTTGGGAGTTCCCAGCCACTACCAGCACACCGGCAGCGACTCGGTTCACTCCTAGCGTTTCCAAGACGCTGCCTGTACACCAGACGCGACTCGGTTAAGTCTCGGTGGTTCGCAGCCGCAACCTGTACACCGTCTGCGATGCAGTTCACTCCTAGCGGTTCCAAGCCGCGGCCTATACTCCTGTAGTGACTCGGTTCACTCTTGTCATTTCCCAGTCGCTGCATGTACAGCGCCAGTGACTCGGTTCACTCGTGGTGGTTCCCAGTCGCTGGCTGTACACCAACTGCGACTCGGTTCACTCTTGGCGGTTCGTAGCCGCTGCCTGTACACTGGCATTGTCTCGGTTCACTCTTGGCGGTTCCCAGCCACTGCCGATACACTGGCTGTGACTCGGTTCCCTCCTGGCAGTTCCCAGCAACAACTAGAACATCGGCAACGACTCTGTTCACTCTTGGCGGTTCATGGCGGCTGTCTTTACATCGGCAACGACCCGGTTCACTCTTCGTAGTTCCCAGCCGCTGCCTGTACACCGGCAGCGACTCGGTTCACTCTTCGCGGTACCCAGCCGCTGCCTGTACACCGGCAGCGACTCGCTTCACTCTTGGCGGTTCCCAGCCGCAGCCTGTACACTGACAGCGAGTCAGTTCACTCATGGCGGTTCCCAGCCACTGCTTGTACATCGGCAGTGACTCGGTTCACTAATGGCGGTTCCCAGCCACTGCCTGTACATCAGTAGCGACTCGGTTCACTGTTGCTGGTTCCCAGCCGCTGCCGGTATACCTACTGCAACTCGGTTCACACATGTTGGTTCCCAGACGCTGCCTTTACACCAACAGCGACTCGGTTCACTCTTGGCAATTCCCAGCCATTTCCTATACACCGGCAGCGACTCGATCACTCTTGGCGGTTCCTAGACGCAGCTTGTACACCGACAGCGACTCGGTTCACTCTTGCTGGTTCCCAACCACTGCTTATACAGGGACAATGACTCGGTTCACTCTTGGTGGTTCCTTATTGCTGGATATACATCGAAAGCAACTCGGTTCGCCCGTGGCGGTTCCTAGCCGTTGCTTGTACAACGGCAGCGACTCGACTCACTCATGGCAGTTCCCAGCCATAGCCAGCACACCGGCAGTGACTCAGTTCACTCTTGGCGTTTCCCAGCCGCTGCCTGTACACCGGCAGCGACTCAGTTCACACTTGGCGGCTCGCAGCCACTGCCTGTACACCGGTAGCGACTTAGTTCAATCTCAGTGGTTCCCAGCCGTAGCTTATACATCGATAGCGAGTCGGTTCACTCTTGGTGGTTCACAGTCACAGCCAGTACACCGGCTGTGACTCGATTCACTCTTGGCGATTCCCAGCTGCTGCCTGTACACCGAAAGTGACTCGGTTCACCCATGGTGGTTCCCGACCGCTGCCTGTACGCTGGCAGCAACTCGAATCACTGTTGGCGGTTCGCAGCCGGTGCCAGCGCACCGATAGTGACTCGGTTCACTCTTGGCATTTCCAAGCAGCTGCCTGTACACCGGCAGCGACTCGATTCACTCTTGGTGGTTCCCAGCCGTAGCCTGTACACCGTCTGCGACTCGGTTCACTCCTAGCTGTTCCCAGCCGCTGCCTATACACCGGCAGTGACTCGGTTCACTCTTGGCATTTCCCAGCCGCTGCATGTACAGCGGCATCGACACAGTTCACTCTTGGCGGTTCCCAGCCTCTTCAGGTACACCAACAGTGACTCGGTTCACTCTTGGCATTTCTCAGCCGCTGCATGTTCACCGACAGCGACTCGGTTCACTCATGGCGGCTGCCAGCTGCTGCCTGCACACCAGCTGCGACTCGGTTCACTCATGGCTGTTCCTAGCCGCTGCTTGTACACCGACAGCGACTCGGTTCACTCATGGTGGTTCCCAGCCGCTGCCTGTACACCGACTGCGACCCGGTTCACTCATGGTTGTTCCCACCCGTAGCCTGTACACCAACAGCGACTCGGTTCACTCTTGCTGGTTCCCAGCCGCTGCCTGTACACAGAGAGTGACTCGGTTCAATCGTGGAGGTTCCCAGTCTCTACCTCTACATCGACGGTGAGTCGGTTCACTCCTGGTGATTCCCAGTCGTTGCCTGTACACCGGCAGCGACTCGGTTCACTCTTGCTAGTTCCCAGCCGCAGCTTGTACACCGACAGCGACTCAGTTCACTCTTATCGATTCCCATCCTCTACATCGGCAGTGAGTCCTTTCACTCCTGGTGGTTCCAGCCGCTGCCTGTACACCGACAGCGAATCGGTTCACTCTAGTTGGTTCCCAGCCACTGCCTGTACACCGACAGCGACTCGGTTCTCTCTTGGTGGTTCCCAGCCTCTGCCTGTACACCGGCAGCGACTCGGTTCACACTTGGAGATTCCTAGCCACTGCTTGTACATTGGCAGTGACTCAGTTCACTCTTGGTGGTTCCCAGCTGCAGCCTGTACACTGACTGCTACTCGTCTCACTCCTAGCGGTTCCCAACCGTTGCCTGTACACCAGCAGCGACTCGGTTCACTCTTGGCATTTCGAAGACACTGCATGTACATCAGCAGCGACTCGGGTCATTCATGGCGGTTCCCACCGTTGCAAGTACACCAGCAGTGTCTCGGTTCAGTCTTGGCGGTTCCCTGCTGCAGCCTGTACACCGGCTGCGACTCGGTTAACTCCTGGCTGTTCCCAGCCCCAACCAGTACACCGGCAGCGACTCGGTTCACTCGTGGCGGTTCCCAAAGGCAGTGACACAGTTCACTGTTGTTGGTTCCCAGCCACAGCCTGTACACCGGCAGCGACTCGACTCACTCTTGGCGGTTCCCAGCCGCTGCTAGCACATCGGCAGCGTCTCGGTTCACTCTTGGCTTTTCCCAACTGCTGTATGTACACCGACAGCGACTCAGTTCACTCTAGGCAGTTCACAACCACTGCCTGTACAACGGCAGTGACTCGGTTCACTCTTGGCGATTCTCAGCCGCAGCCTGTACACCAACAGTGACTCGGTTCACAATTGGCGATTCCCAGCCACTGCATGTACACCGGCAGCGACTCAGTTCACTCTGGGCAGTTGCTTGGCGCTGCCTGTACACCGGCAGCGTCTCAGTTCTGTCTTGGCAATTCCCAGCTGCTACCTGTACACCGGAAGTGACTCGGTTTGCCCTTGGCAGTTCCCAGCCGCAGACTGTAAACCAGCAACGACTCGTCTCACTCTTGGAGGTTCCCAGCCGTTGCCAGCACACCGACAATGACTCGGTTCACTCTTGGCGTTTCCCAACTGCTGATTGTACAATGACAGCGACTCAGTTCACTCCTAGCGGTTCCCAACTGCTGCCTGTACAACGGCAGCGATTCGACTCACTCCTGGCGATTCCTAGCCGTTAAATGAGCACCGGCAGTGACTCAGTTCACTCGTGGTGGTTCCCAGCCGCTGCCTGTACACCAACTGTGACTCGGTTCACACTTGGCGGTTCGCAGCCGCTGCCTGTACACTGGCATTTTCTCGGTTCACTCTTGGCGGTTCCCAGCCACTGCCGGTACACTGGCTGCGACTCGGTTCCCTCCTGGCGGTTCCCAGCCACAACCTGTACACTGGCAGTGACTCGATCACTCATGGCGATTCCCAACTGCTGACTGTACATCAGCAGCGACTCGTTCACTCCTGGCGGTCCCAACTGCTGCCTGTACACTGGCAGTGACTCGGTTCACAGTTGTTGGTTCCCAGCCGCTGCCAGTACATCGGCAGTGTCTCAGTTCACTCTTGGTGGTTCCCAGCTGCAGCATATACACTGTCTGCGACTCGGTTCACTCCTGGCGGTTCCCAGCCACTGCCTGTACACCGACAGCGACCTAGTTAACACTAGGCGGTTCCCAGTCGCTGGCTGTACACCGGTTGCGACTCGGTTCACTCTTGGCGGTTCCCAGCCGCTGCCTATACACAGGTAGTGACTCAGTTCACTCTTGGCGGTTCCCAGCAGCTGGCTGTACACTGAAAGTGACTCGGTTCGCCCGTGGCGGTTACCAACTGCTGCCGGAACACCGCAGCGACTCGACTCACTCTTAGCGGTTCCAAGCCACGGCCAGCGCATAGGTAGCGACTCGGTTCACTCTTGGCGTTTCCCAGCCGCTGCCTGTACACCGCCAGCGACTCGGTTCACTCATAGCGTTTCCCCACCGCAGCCTGTACACTGGCAGCGACTCGGTTCACTCTTGGCATTTCCCAGCCACTGCATGTTCACCGGCAGCGACTCGATTCACTCATGGTTGTTCCCAGCCGCTGCCTGCACATCGGCATCGACTCGGTTCACTCCTGGTGGTTTCCACCCGTAGCCTGTATGCCGACAGTGACTCGGTTCACTCTTGCTAGTTCCCAGCCGCTGCCTGTACACCGACAGTGACTCGGTTCAATCTTGCCGGTTCCCAGCCTCTACCTCTACATCAGCAGCGAGTCGGTTTACTCCAGGTCGTTCCCAGTCGCTGCCTGTACACCGACAGCGACTCAGTTCACTCTTGCTGGTTCCCAGCCGCTGCCTGTGCACGGACAGCGACTCGGTTCTTTCTTGGCGGTTCGCAGCCTCTGCCTGTACACTGGCAGCTACTCGGTCACACTTGGAGGTTCCCAGCCATAGCCTATACACTGGCTGTGAGTCGGTTCACTCTTGGCGGTTCCAAGTCACTGCCTATACATGTGCAGCGACTCGATTCACTCTTGGCGGTTCACAATCACTGCCAGTACACCGGCAGTGACTCGGTTCAATCTTGGCGATTCCCAACTGCTGCCTGTACACCGAAAGCGACTCGATTTTCCTGTGGTGGATCCGAGCCACTGCTTGTACACCGGCAGCGACTCGAATCACTCTAGGCTGTTCCCAACCTCTGCCAGCACACCGACAGCGACTCGGTTCACTCTTGGCGTTTCCAAGCCGCTGCCTGTACACCGGCAGCGACTCGGTTCACTCTTGGTGGTTCCCAGCAGTAGCCTGTACACCGTCTGCAACTCGGTTCACTCCTAGCAGTTCCCAGCCGTTCCCTATACACCGGCAGTGACTCGGTTCACTCTTAGCATTTCCCAGCCGCTGCATGTACAGCAGCAGCGACTCAATTCACTCTTAGTGGTTCGCAGCCTCTTCCGGTACACCAACAGTGACTCGGTTCACTGTTGGCATTTCTCAGCCGCTGCATGTACACCGGCAGCGACTCGGTTCACTCATGGCGGTTCCTAGCCGCTGCCTGCACACCAGCTGCGACTCGGTTCACTCAAGGCTATTCCTAGCCACTGCCTGTACACCGACAGCAACTCGGTTCACTCATGGTGGTTCCTAGCCGCTACCTGTACACCGACTACGACCCAGTTCACTCATGTTTGTTCCCACCCGTAGCCTGTACACCGACAGCGACTCGGTTCACTCTTGCTGGTTCCCAACCGCTGCCTGTACACCGAGAGTGACTCGGTTCACTCGTGGAGGTTCCCAGCCTCTACCTGTACATCGGCGGTGAGTCGGTTCACTCCTGGTGATTCCCAGCCGTTGCCTGTACATCGGCAGCGACTCGGTTCACTCTTGCTAGTTCCCAGCCGTAGCTTGTACCTCGACAGCGACTCGGTTCACTCTTATCGGTTCCCATCCTCTACATCGGCAGCAAGTCGGTTCACTCCTGGTGGTTCCAGCCGCTGCCTATACACCGGCAGTGACTCGGTTCACTCTTGTTGGTTCCCAGCCACTGCTTATACACCGACAGCAACTCGGTTCTCTCTTGGTGGTTCCCAGCCTCTGCCTGTACACCAGCAGCGACTCAGTCACTCTTGGCGGTTCCCAGCTGTAGCCTATACACTGGCAGTGAGTCGGTTCACTCTTGGCGGTTCCCAACTGCTGCCTATACACGAGCAGTGACTTGGTTCACTCATGGTGGTTCCCAGCCACTGCCTGTACACCGACAGCGACCCGGTTCACTCATGGCTGTTCCCACCCGTAGCCTGTTCACCGGCAGCGACTCGGTTCACTCTTGCTGGTTCCCAACCGCTGCCTGTACACCGACAACGACTCGGTTCTCTCTTGGTGGTTCCCAGCCTCTGTCTGTACACTGGCAGCGACTCAGTCACTCTTGGCGGTTCCCAGTCGCAGCCTATACACTGGCAGTGAGTCGGTTCACTCTTGGCGGTTCCCAGCAGCTTCCTACACACGAGCAGCGACTCGGTTCTCTCTTGGTGGTTCCCAGCCTCTGTCTGTACACTGGCAGCGACTCAGTCACTCTTGGCGGTTCCCAGTCGCAGCCTATACACTGGCAGTGAGTCGGTTCACTCTTGGCGGTTCCCAGCAGCTTCCTACACACGAGCAGCGACTCGGTTCTCTCTTGGTGGTTCCCAGCCTCTGTCTGTACACTGGCAGCGACTCAGTCACTCTTGGCGGTTCCCAGTCGCAGCCTATACACTGGCAGTGAGTCGGTTCACTCTTGGCGGTTCCCAGCAGCTTCCTACACACGAGCAGCGACTCGGTTCTCTCTTGGTGGTTCCCAGCCTCTGTCTGTACACTGGCAGCGACTCAGTCACTCTTGGCGGTTCCCAGTCGCAGCCTATACACTGGCAGTGAGTCGGTTCACTCTTGG
>JAMKQA010003650.1:0-12619 GCA_024699735.1 Posidonia australis
GTGTGCTAGGTAGGTGTGCTAGGTAGGTGTGCTAGCTAAGTGTGCTTGCTAGGTGCTCTCCCCTACCTATCTGGATTTCTAGTTGGGCTGCGGGCCTGCTATGGGTTTAGGATTGGTTCAAGGGTTAGCCACATCCAAAGCAACATCTGGAAAGCTCATATATGAGTCACCTCAAAATCGGGGTGTCTATAATAGGTCTGATAATGACCTTGAAAAAGCAAGGACTGGGTGCAAATCCAAAGAAAACTCAAAGGATGTGCCACCAGTACCCGAGGTCTCAATGCCAAGGGCAGGCTCCTTCAGTCGCCCAACAAGTATACCCCTCCATTTGGGGAGGGAAGTAAGAAACTCGACCGAGCCTGACTAAAGGTAAGGTCATTTTATTTTCAAAAAACATGTAAATAAGGCATCTATTTTCCTTCTTGTCTTTTCCTTTTATTTATTTTCTTTGAATGCTAGTAATAAAGGAAACAATAATAACAATGATAATGATTGATGAGTGTAAGTCACAACGGACCACTTAAACATTAAGCGGAGTTGCCAAGGCATTATCAAGGGCTTCTCAAGCAGAGACTGTAACACCCAAGGAAGGTCTACCTATTGGGTAGGATGACCTGAAGACACCCTTTAGATCTGTGGAAATAATACGTACTCTAGAAGCATGACCTTCATCAACATGCTAAAGCTTAGAGAGAACCTAAGACCTAGTCTCAACTAAGGATGAAAATTGCCTCCTGCATTAAAAAGAAGCTAAGCAACTAGGGTAACCTTAACCTTAGCCTATACTCACATACACCTTGCACAGGGAGATAAGAGCAAAGCAGACTCGGAGCTTAGGCATATCATAAAAGCCGCTCAACTTGTATAGCGTGGCATCCTAAGGTAAATTTGAGAAGGCAGTGATGAGAGAGTGCACTAGAACTAAATGACTTAGAAAGCGCCTAAAAGAGGGGAGTGCACATAAAATCGGGTACATTGTCATAGCATCATTCCAAGAAGGTAGTGATGGGCAGCTACTTAAAATAGGGTAAGAAAAACTAACGCATAGGTGTGCTATCATAACATAAGTCTAAGAGGGCAGTGACGGGCAAACATCTACAGAAAAATAAAAAGAGAGGGGAACCCCAAAAGAATAGAAAAAGAACAAGAATAAAAAGAACAAGAAAAGAAAAGCCAAACCCCTGGGTAAGCTACAAATGCATAGGACCCAACCATTAGAGAGCAGCATTAGAGCTATAAGCCAATGTCAAAAGCCTATTGAACCTTAAGTCCCCCCCACTGTATCCCACATATAGGTAAGGGGCAGGAAGCCTTAGAAGCTCAGGGACTGATTAAATAAGGGGAACAGTGGTCGAGTAAAGCCAGTACAAAGTCTTAGTCCCTCAAAAGGTGAAGTATGATAAGAAGGACCACTCCCTCACCTCGGATAATACAAGGCAGTAATGCTAGATGTATAAGAGGGAGGGCTGTGACTACACTCATCATATTCAATCCATAAAAAAATCCAAAAGAAAATTAGAAAGTCTAAAAAATCCAAAAAATCAGAAAAGAAAAAATCAAATAAGTAGTGCCATCCACCCTGCAAGCAAGTGAAAACATAGTAAGTAGAGCAACTGAAATTAGTCTGGTCAGAGATGCAATAATCGACTCACTAGGATTTGGAGTTAACATCCTACTCAAACATGCCTCCATGGCTTGGGTGTTTTTTTCTCCACAAAGACATCGCCCTATAATGATCTTTAAAGCATCCATGGATGACTCACGGTCAGCGTCCACTGGGCTCCGGTCTTCCATCTCTCAGTTGAGGCCAGGACTAGTTCCCTCTACCTAATTTTAAATATAGGGGAGTAAAAGATAGCACTACAATACCTTTCCTACGCAAGAACAGCTTAGCCAACCCTCGTGAGGTAGGGAAAGGTACCCCTTTGATTACTAACACATGCTATTAAGTGCATAGGTACAAATCCTACTAGGTATTAGTACATCATGTCGCACTGTGAGGCTACACAAACTCTCATCGTGGTGCTGCATGAAGTCCTGTTGAGAATGGACTCTCACCTTTGAAGTCCCTACCGTGCACATAGACATATCGCTCTAATTAAAAGGCAAACCCTTGTTTGGCAAAGGAAGAGTTCACTCCCTCATCTAGTTCTTTAATCATAAAACTCCTTTATTTGCCAAATCGAGTTGTGGGATGATGGTCCTTTCCTGAAAGTGTTGGTCACACTCGAAGACGAAAAATACTTGACCACAACGAATCACATTCATGCATCTTGTATATGTCTATATGGTTAGGGACCACCCGTACCCCGCCAGCCTAACCTACCACATGGACCATTCATTGTATTGTGTGTTGACTCTGCATCTGCATTTATTTACATGAATCATGCATCTATGCATTTAGTTTTCATGCATTGGAAGTGAAGCACGGACTGAGCAATAGTGTTAGAAACCTGTAGACACCCCGATTTTGAGGTGACTCATAGGTAAACTCTCCAGATGTTGCTTTGGATGCGGGAGGCTCAACCACTTTTGAATCCTACTCAACCTTTTAACTAGCCAGAGATCATTGCATAAACCAACCACAAGCCCATAGTAAGCCCGTGGCCCAATTGTCGATTCAGATAGCTACTGGAAAGCACTAATGTGGAGCACTTGACTGGAGCACCAAGCAGGAGCACTCAAGTGGCGCACCTAGCTGGAGCACCAAGATGACGCACCAATGTGGAGCACCATCCTGGCGCACCAAGCTGGCGCACAACCACTTTTCAAAGTGCTGGCTGCTGGCTTTCCATCTCCCGTGCTTGTAACCCTCGCCAGCGGATATTCCCTACGAATGTACGCCAGGCTCTTCGTTTGCGAGTCTATCTGCATCCCATGGGAGTTACCCTTGTGGAACTCTATAAAAGGACCTCCATTGTCAACCATTTGGGAACACTTGGCAACTCATCACACTTGGTGAAGCCATTCACTTACTACCAGCAACCCTCTCTCGTTTCTTGGAAATACCCTTAAATTCCAGAGCATTCTCAGCCCATCCAAAGCAACAAGGAAATATTATCTTGAGTCTTCAAGGAGGAAACACCATAAGCAAGGTAAGATCCTTACCCTCCTTTCACTTATCCTTATGTTTAAGCTCTAGATATTACACCATGTAAAAGCATGTAAAAGAACAAGATATCTAATCTGTTAGTAAGCTATTTTCATGATGTCTTTGTGATAAGATGATTGCTCCTACATGTATATTCACAATGCTCCAATGCCATATTAAATTCTGCATCATATAATCTCTGTTTTTACATAATGAATCATGATTCACGCAAATGTTTGCCAAGAAATGAGCTGTAAATACACTCTTTATGTATTCACCATCTTCATATGACTGTTAGATTCATTACTTCATTACATGCTCTTTAGAATCTACAATCCAATATTTTCAACCCTTAACCCATGATCTTGCATGATTTAAGATAAATGACATAAAGACTTTCATTGCTTGCTTTTCATCATATTTTAGCTTTTTTACCATCTGATCAATCAATCTGGTTAAGATAAATCACAATAAATCTCTTGCATCTGGACCAGAATCTAAAATTAGACAACAGTCTGATTCAGATTTTCTGGAGTGCACCACACTGGAGCACCAAGCTGGCGCACCTAACCAAAGCACCATCCTGGTGCACCAGTCTGGTCAAAGTATAAATCATCATCTTTGCATCATAACCTGCAAGCTTTCCCGAGTGTCTTTGACTTCGATTTTTATGGTGTGTATTCTCTGATATGGCATGTCTTTGCATGCATGATTTCAGTCTTAGATGACACTATTTTAAGCCTTTTCTGCATCTTGCATATTCAGCCAGTTGCTGAAATCTGGTGAGCTGATTGCCCCCATGAACTCCTGTTTGGGAGATTCTTATGCATCAATCCATGATCCAGATCTGGATAACATGGCTGAATCTTGTTGTTTTTACTTAGCATAGGGATGGTGTGGTCATGTGTGAGGCATACAACCCTTGAGCACAAGACCCATCTTGTGTTTTCCTTTTTTGGATTTTGATAAGATACTCATGTTGCATTTTCATGGCATTCTGGTTTATTGTCGGATCTATGATTTTCTCTAGCACACTTTCCTGGCTTCAGTAGAGCACATAGGTGGTGCACTAGACTGGAGCACCACTCTGGCGCACCACACAGGCGCACCAGCCTGTTTTCTATTGCACGCAGTAGCATTTGGCATGATGTTTAGCATGTTTCTTGTTTTGATTTGCTTTTGGTTTTCTCTGGTTGTCTTCCTGGATATATCAGGAAGACCCCACTCTATTTTCAGCCTTTTTTATGCATGATAGATCATGTTTTGCATATAGTAAAGCGAGGATGAAAGTCACTCGAACTTGTTAGATCTTTGATCATATCTGTGCAATATCCTTGCACCGGTGATTGACCCACCGTACGAGTGACCTTTCTAAGCATTAGGACACACCCTATAGCCCACACACCCATGTTTAGCATAAGACACCATAGCATTGCATTGCATATCGCCCTTGGGCATACAGAAAAGGCTGAAAAGCCGACATTCCATATAAGTAAATGAGAAACCCATTAAAAGACCAATTTTCGGACGCACGAGGGTGCCTAATACCTTCCTCGTGCGTAACAGGGATCCTTGCCCATTTCTGGTTTATGACCTTCCTTTTCCATTGGTTTTATCACATGATTTGAATGTTTTAAGCAGTTTTCCTCGTCTTCCGTTTAAAATAGACTAGGTGGCGACTCCTGCTTTTTTATCATCATTTTTATTATTTGTCGTGACTTGCCGATCCTCGCGCATTTGGCCTTTCGCACCAAGCACGAGGCTGTCGCTGGTATGGTTACAAGAACTGGCGACTCCGCTGGGGATAACCAGATCTCGGCTTTTGTTTTGGGTTTCTCGTTTACTTTGGCTTCTTTCCTTGCTTGCTTTGCTTTGGTTGTCCCTTTTTAAGAGGTGCTTTCTTACATGCATGCCTTTTGTATAATGGGTGTTTCCTTTTTATATTTTCTATGTCACCACTATTGCACATAACCTGCACATGCTTCTGTTTGTTAATTCATGGCTGATTTACATGTTTCTTTCCCTTCTTGTATATGCCATGTTTAGGAGATTAGAGACATGTCTGCTCTCCCCATTTGGTTAATGAAAATATAAAAACCAAAATCAATAAAACATAGGGCAAACTAGTGAAAAATTGCAAATTTTCTCCCGCGGTTTAATAAACTTGCAAGTAAAAGACTCAAAGCATACTTTGCATCCATCATATAGGGCATGCATCTTCTCATCTATGGAGTCCACCTATACAGTCTGCGAAGGACATTTCCTGGTTTTCTCATTCTATGGCTTTGGCGTGGGATGAAATATCGGGTGTGTCCTCCCTTGTCTGGGGTCGTGTCGGTGTTAGTAGAGGGTACAACCTACTGCTTTGGCAGAGGACGAGGCCCCGAATGCACCACCCGTTCACTGCCTAAGCTTTGGCTGGGATTTAGAACGAGGACCTTCATCTTCCTAACCTTGAGTCGAAGACTTATTTACCCCTGTGTAAACCCGAAGTAGACGACTTGGTAGGACACCCCTACACTGGGAGGGACCGCATACTAGAGGCATTCATGCATTTTGCATCTCATACCACCATAAACATTGCATCTTTTGTAACTTATTTGTTTATGTCCATAGAATTCTTGTCAATGTGCAAGTTTCCTTAGCCTGAGCTCGAGGTTGTCCTTTCGCTGACACCCGGCAAGACTCGATTCTCAACCACGTCTCCCGAGTTATCCGTCATTTTCGACGATAGCTCGTCCTAGGAACCGTCCTCTTATTCCCAGCCGCAGTCTGATCCGTACCTGCTCGCGATCTGCTATGGCCCAGCATGCCAGCGAGCCCCTTTCCTCTGCTGTTCAGGAGGAGGTCCCCGTTTCGGTGTACCCTTCCTTTGTTTCTGCCCCTGTTGTCACTACTGCCTCCACTTTTGCCCTAGCTTCTGGAGGACCTCTGCCACCCCAGTTGCATGTCCGTGTGGCTACCTCGCCTTTGGGGCCACCAGCTTGGTCTTCTGCTGCTTTTGGGGCCTCATCCATTGAGTCTGTTCCTATGACCCTTCCCCAGGGTACTTTTGTTGTTCCCCCTTCTCAAGGCTATGTGTTTTCCAGCCCTCCTCTGACTGCGGCTGTCTCTGTAGTAGCCTCCCCCCAGTCTGGACAGTTGGGATCTCAACCTCCTGTTTCTTCCCTTGCTTTGCCTCCATCCTTTGGAGCCACCGGTGACGATCCCATGATCGCGCAGCTGCAACACATGTCGGCCTTCGCCCAGCAGTTGCAGGGATTGGCACTGGCACTCCAATCCTTCTCAGCTTTGTCCTTTCGACTCCCGAGTTGCCTTTGCAATCGGCTCTAGGATCACAGTTTGCACCCACTACACCACCCCCACAACCGTCGCCGTCCCTCGTCTCTCCAGTGATAGGGGTGTCGACATTCCCTTTTGTTACACCGTCACAACACCCACCACAGCATGCATCTCCACTATCTGGTGGTCAGCCATCTTGGCTGACGGGAGCACACACCGTGAGCATTGTACCCGAGGCCATTCTGGTCCAACAGCTCTTGCTCCCGCATTCTGCACCTACTATAGCACCACCCCCTGCCTTATCTTCACCCTTGTATCAAACCCAAGCTTCATCCTTTATCCCACAACACATAGCACCCATGCACGGGTACACTGGCCATCCTACCGTAGCATGAGACGGCGAAATGGTGGATCCAGAGGAGCCCTTAGGGGCGACCCATACAGTGACCCGCCTCAGCTGCACAATCTACAACTGCAGTAGCTCCAGACGCTCTCCTTGCGAGGGTGAATGATTTGGAGCGCACTCTCCAACACGTCCAAGGCGGGGAATGTCAGTCCTACCAATTCCGGGACCTCTGTTATTTTCCAAGGGCGACTCTCCCACCGAACTTTCAAATCCCGGAATTCGACAAATACAATGGTAGAGGTTGCCCAATCTCCCACCTCAAGGCCTATTGCAGAGACCTCGCCCAGCTCCATGCTGACGAGAGATTGCTCATCCGCCTGTTCCAGAAGAGTCTTACTGGGCCCACGTTGAAGTGGTTCACTTTCCTCGACATGGCCACCATCAAGACTTTGGATGATCTTACTCAGGCATTCCTCGAACAGTATTCCTTTAATCTTGACTTAGTCCCAAAGCGGGAGGACTTAGTCGCTATCAAGCAGAGGCCCCAAGAAACATTTGGGGAGTATGTTGGACGTTGGCGGTCCTTGGCTTCGCAGGTCAAAGATAGACCCTCCAACGAGGAGTCTATTGAGATCATGATCCGAGGAGCACAGCCAACAGTTGGGGCTCTGCTCAACATTCATCCAATTGCCACCTTTTCTACATTGCTTCGGGCGGGTGCCCGTGTTGAGAGTTCACTGTGCGGCGGCAGTTTTCCAGCACTCTCTGCATTTGCCAAGTAAGCCACTTCCTCACATATTGGTGCCAACAGAAGCAATAACAACAATAACCATAATGCCAATCCACCCAGGAGGTGGGATCCCTCCAAGGATACAGTTTCTTACATTAGATCCCCTACTGCACCGGCGAATGTCCATTTGCCCCCTCAGCATCAATTAGTTTATGCACCCACACCCACACCTAGAGCACATCATGCACCACACATCACTCCCACTGCCACTCCAGTTTATCCTACCCCTCAGGTGGTGGTGCGCCCGCCATTGGCACATCCACAGCCAAGGCGGCAACGCCGTGACAGGCGCCACTATACCCCTTTAGTGGAACCATTGAGCATGGTATTCCCTAAAGTCGCATCCCTCCTGAGGCTGCCTGTGGTGCGCTTGCCACCAAGTCTGCTTCCTGCCTGGTATAACACGAATGTGTTCTTGCAATTTCCATCGAGTCGCAGGTCATTCGACGGATAATTGCCTAACACTAAGGAACACAATCTAGGACTTGATTGAGCAGAAGGTCATTGTGATTAACACGCAAGTGGCAGACCCCGTGCCCACATCAACAGCCACACAAGCACCACCAGCACAACCCAGCATAGTTAGGCAGCCATTACCTCAGCATTCAGACCCGGTAGCAGCAGGCCCCTCGGGAGTCAATTCCATTTTTTCTAGTTGATTCTATCTGATATTTTATTCATCCTACTGTTTTTTATGCAAGTTGTATCTATCCTTCCTTGGTGATTCTGAGGAGTCATTAGTTTGATTTGTCCTCCCATTGAGGCACTGTCATCGTTCAGCTTCAAACCCCGTCTGCTTCAAGCATAAACCTGTAATGTTTTGTACCGTGTCAATCAGTTTGAGCCGGGCAATTCCATTCCTGCCATTTGGCCATTCATAGTGATCCCCATCTGATGGTCGAAAACTTGAGTTGCAACTGGGGATACGAGAAAGGAATCCTTTAGACAATACGGCTAAGGAACCGTCGAACCGGTCAAGGTGGAAGAACAAAGAGAGCACGACGAATTGGGATACGAGTGTCAAAACCAACGGAAGAGATCCCCTACGCTCAGGTAAGTCCCCAAAAAAGATCATTTCCCTAGATTTAATTAACTTCACTAGTGCAGGCGTCTTGAATCCAAGCCAAAGTTTGTTCATAGCCTCAATGGTCATTCATTGTCAGAGCAGACCTGTAAGCAGTTTCAGAGTTGTACAGTGCTTAGCAGAGTCAGAACAGTTGGCAGTGTGTCAGGCAGCAGCAGCACAAGATCCTATTCAGAAGGCAGACTCAAGAGCCTGACAGATGACACAATTGGAGATCTGGGCATTTTTTATTCCAATAACAATTGGGAGTGCTCGCGGAGGACTTAACTGAGCACGGCAGAATCAGGGAGGGGAAAATAGTTGTTCTGCTACCGTAGTCAAAGTCACAAGGACCAAGCTTCAATTATGGTCCTTCAAGCATTGGAGAAAGTCTTCGTTGGACCGATGATCGTTGACCGTCAGCACCTCCTAATTGAAGAAGTACAACTAGCGATCATCGGCCACTCCCGAGCCTTGCAAAGCATTTCATTATAGGCCATGCATCGCTATGTTTCTTGTTTATTGCATCCGCACATCACCTAAATATGTATTGTATTTTCCTTTCGTTTGCATTGTAATCGTAATATGAACATTGGCATAACCATTGCCCGATAAGGAAAATCGGGAAGCCAGCCTGCTTAGGAAGAGTTTTGATCCTCCTCACGTGTTGCTACCTATGTGACTTCGGGAGTGAGGGAGCCAGTATTCGTGGGAAAGTGGATGAAATGTACAAATTCCTAAGGGGCCTATACCTCCAGAGGGAGAAAAAATGATAGGTTGTGAATGAGTGTGAACCAATAAAAATGTAGTCTTCGAAGCACAAAAGAAATAAGAAGATAGAAGTCGAAGAGAGAAGTTGGCTCCAATGAGAGAGGCATGCAAGACAACTCTATCCCTATCACATAACTTGGAGAGGAGTTGAAGCATACACCTACCAAGCCCATATGTTCAAAGGGACTAGCCACCCCTTTTACATCAAAAAGTAAGAGAGCAGACATCCCCCAGCCTAGGTGTTTATTACCTCCAAACAGGGATAGTGTAAGTCAGCATGCCGGTGAGGGAGTAAAAGAAAAATGAATTATTGAAAAAAGTAGGTGTAGGGCCCTAGGAGTTTGGCATGGAGCCCATTTTATCCCGAAAGCCCATTGGTTGAGTGAGAGCCACCATAAACCTAGGGATCTAGGTAGCACCATGTGAGTTGAGGACATTTTAGTTCCTTGTAGCAGGCAATGAAGGCTTCCTCGGTGCTAAGGGCATATCTTCTATCAACCATGCATAAATCTTGCTTCCATCTTATGAGTTCTGCATAAATCATTTGATATTTAGCATTGGAGAGTTCACCACTTTCGCACTTTGCATTGCTTTGCAAGGCGTTTGCCTGCGTTCCAACTAGGGGCATGCCAACTACCTTTTGAGTTGGAATTTTGGCAAAAAGGGATCTTCAGCCAGGGGTATGTTAACTTCTCTTTGGTTGGGAATAGGTCTTTGACTAGGGGCATGCTAGCTGCCTTTCTAAGTCAAGAAGATCGTAGGGGCAGTACTACTTTTGGGAGCATGCAGATGAGGCTTCTCGCAAGCACTTCAGGATAAGCCTGTCAGTTCACAGAAGCATAGTTGTCACGGCACATGAAACTGGTTGGTGGCATGTATGCCAATAGCCCGTAGATCTATCGGACTTCTGCCAAGGCGAGAGTAAGCTCTGTTTGCTTGAGGCAAAATGCATGGAAAGTCGGTTTCCAAAATCTAGCCACATCACATAACAAGTGCCAGTTCACTTCAACCATGGTAATATTCAACAATGAAGAAGACATGCCCCAAACCCGCAGTTGCTCACGGTCCTCAGCTATTAGTGCACCAATCAATGTTTGCAGAACATCAGAATAGTACTTTGGTGTCACCATGGTTAGATGCCCAGGCAAATATGATTTGGCAATTATGGCAGTTACCCAGTGGGCACTATCATATACCAGCAATGCAAACAACTTCATTTCCAAGTTTAAAAGTGCAAAATGGTCAAGAAAATTGCATTTTGACCCTTCGCAGCTTGCATATGAACGACAAACTGTAAAGTGTCAAGAAAATGAATGCACAAGTCTTCAAAAATTCACCAAGTGGGGTAATTTGCAAAAAACCCCTCGACAACGTGAAATTTGTAGAATAGCCCACAAAGGGTGCGACAAATCACATTTGAGCAGAAACTTGCAAGAACTCAGCAGAATTTCAAATATCAGCAGCACAGTAGCAATACAACCATTGGAGCTTTGCCATATTAGGCTAATTTGCAATAAGGCCCCTCCAGTTTCAGAAAATTACAGATATGCCCCAACCTTTTTGCAAACTTCGCAACCAAGCCAGTTGAGATCAAAACTCCCACAAGGTTCTTTCAGAAGATATTGCATGCATCTCAGCAAGAACACCGGTTTCCATGCCACCAACACCAATAGCAAGCACAGTTACAATTCTGCCCTCCGGAGTGCAATTGCAGCTAGTTTTCTTCCTAGGGGACAATCCAGGGATTATCGCTTTTGTTTTTTCAGATTCTCCTTCCGGGTGGATGAGATCCTTCTACCCCTCCTTCTTGGATTTTCGCGGGGGTGAAATCCATCTGTTGACCTTTTGACCAGGCGGTCAAGGTCGTATCCTTTTCCTTGACTTCTGACCAGGCGGTCAAGGTCATTTCTTTTCTTTTTTCTCCTCGCGGGCACGGGATCTTTTTCTTTAGCCTTTTGACCGAGCGGTCAAGGTCTTATCATTTTCCTTGGGTTTTCGCGGGCGTGAAATCCAGCTGTTTGACTTTTTGGCCGGGCGATCAAGGTCTTATCCTTCTTCTTGGATTTTCATGGGCGCGAAATCCAACTGTTCGACCTTTTTGACCGGGCTGTCAAGGTCCTTATCCTTCCCCTTGGATTATCACAGGCGCAAAATCCAACTGTTTGACCTTTTGACCAGGCGGTCAAGGTCATTCCTTCTCCTTGGATTTTCGCGGGTGCAAAATCCAGCTGTTTGACCTTTTGACCGGGCGATCAAGGTCCTATCCTTCTCCTTGGATTTTTGTGGGCGCGAAATCCAGCTGTTTGACCTTTTGACCGGGTGTTCAAGGTCTTAACCTGTTCCTTGGATTTTTGCGGGTGCGAAATCTAGCTATTTGACCTTTTGACCAAACGGTCAAGGTCTTATCCTTCTCCTTGGATTTTCGCAGGCACGAAATTTAGCTGTTTGACCTTTTGACCGGGCGGTCAAGGCCTTATCCTTCCCCTTGGATTTTCACGGGTGCGAAATCCGACTGTTTCACCTTTTGACCGGGCGGTCAAGGACATTCCTTTTCCTTGGATTTTTGCGGGTGCGAAATCCAACTGTTGACCTTTTGTCCGGTAGTCAAGGTCCTTTTCCTTGGATTTTTGCGGGCACAAAATTCAACTGTTTACCTTTTGACCGGGCGGTCAAGGTCCTTTTCCTTGGATTTTCGTAGGCAAGAAATCCAACTGTTGACCGGGCAGTCAAGGTCCTTTTCCTTGGATCTTCACAGGCGCGAAATCCAACTGTTAGACCTTTTGACCGAGCAGTCAAGGTCATATCCTTTCCCTTGGATTTTCGCAGGCGCGAAATCCAACTGTTCGACCTTTCGACCAGGCAATCGAGGTCCTTATCTTGTTCCTTGGATTTTCGCAGGTGCGAAATCCAGTTGTTGACCTTTTGACCGGGCGGTCAAGGTCTTATCCTTTTCCTTGGATTTTCGCGGGCACAAAATCCAACTATTTGACCTTTTGACTGGGCGGTCAAGGTCATATCCTTTCCCTTGGATTTTCGTAGGCACGAAGTCCAGCTTTTCGACCTTTTGACCGGGCGGTCGAGGTCCTTATCCTATTCCTTGGATTTTCGCAAGCGCGAAATCCAACTGTTTGACCTTTTGACCGAGCAGTCAAGGTCATATCCTGTTCTTTGGATTTTGGCGGGCACGAAATCCTTTTGCTTGACCTTTGACCAGGGGGTCAAGGTCCTTCTCCTTTCCCTTGCATTTTTGTGGGTGCGAAATCCAGCTTTTGACCT
>JAMKQA010003651.1:0-21679 GCA_024699735.1 Posidonia australis
GATATCCTCGGCCTTGAATCCAATCTTGCTTGTGGTACGTAATGGGCAGATGTTAAAACCATCGCCGTTATCAACCAACGTCAATGGAATTTGGAAACTCTGAAATTGTACGGTGATGAACAACGGTTGGTTGTTGTTGGTACCTATTGGAGGCAACTCCTTAGAGGAGAAGGAGATAACATGAGACGCTGTGATCACGCCTACCATGTTCTCAAGGGTCGTGGGCTCAATGGTGGGGGATACATGGGTTGCTTGGAACACCCAAATGAAGGCCTCTTGGTGTTCAGCTGAGGTATGGATAAGGTCTCAGAAGGATATGTCAGCCTTGACTTTCTTGAGCTGGGAGGTGATGTCATCTACAGATTTGCTAGCGGTACTTGTGGTAGGCTTGGAGGTGGCTTCCTCGGTGACCAGCTTGATGGACTGGCTAGCTTGCTATGGTGGAGGCGGTGCTGGGTGGCTTGCCCTGGGGACCGGAGATGGGGATTTGTACACCCTTCTGGACCACGTGATTTCTGCGCACATCTCTACAGCATAGTCATACAAGACTTGGTGGGTATCCTTAGTCAAGTTAATGACCAAGGGTGTACAAGCCACCAACTCTAGTTGGGCTACTAAAGGGTTGATGGAACGTATTGTGGGGTAGGTTGCCAGTTGGATGGGTTGGGTAAAAGCTAGCTGGGGTTTCGCCTCAAGGCAGATGGGTGAAGCTAGGGATGATTGCATGGTAGGTGATGCGATTGCGTGCTCTGTCCTCACGATCAGGTGAATCATGTTGACGAAAGATATTGAACCCATGAGGAAAGACTGGTACAGTTGAGAGGAGAAAGGTTCAGAAACATGACGAATAAGATCAGAAGGATCTAGTAGGGGAGTGCCAGACCCGGCAAGAAAGAGATAGTGAACCCCTGAGGTCCTGGGCGCTCTCGGATTCGCATGCTGGGAGAGAGGCTGACTGACTATACTAGGGTGAGCTTGTGCTTGTGTTGGGGCGAGTGCAGACCCTACATCCTGGGTGTTGATGATAATGACCTTGCAGTCAATGAGATCCTGTATGGCATTTTAGAGGGTGAAGCAGTTGTTCGTCAAGTGCCACGCGGCTCGATGTAACTACAGTACAAATTCACTTTATACAACACCGATAAGGGAGTCGAAGGTGGGTGAATGTCTGGATACCTGAGGAGCAACTGCATCTTAGAAAGGGTGGCACTCAATGTTTCAACCAACGGAGTGAACTCCCGGTCCAATCGCCGAGGCCTCCCTTGTGGAGGGTGCTATCCTTGCCTTGTCGGTGCTACGAGATTCACTAGCTTGGCGGTGGTCGTGATGTAGGGTGTGTGGGGTGTCCTACGTACTGGTGCATAAACTATCTATTTCTGAGCTGACATGCCCACCACGTTCACAGACACAACAGGGGATCGTACATACGCAACGATGTTCTTCGAAGAGTCCCTCCTCTTTGGGTAGTTGGAGTTGGAGCCATTGTTGTTGTTGTTGTTGGTGCCAGTGTTACGGCTGGGGGCGGTTGCTTATTTCGTGAACGCGGTGAGTGCGAGAAAACTGTCACTGCGTAGTGAGCTCTCCACGTAGGCACTGGCCCTATTCGGGGATGAGAAGGTGGTGACAGGCTAAATGCTGAGTAGAGCCCCTGTGATTGACTGTGCCCCACGAATGATCATCACGATAGACTCCTCATCAGAGGGTCTATCCTTGACCTGTGAGGTGAGGGCACACCAGCACCTGACGTACTCTCCAAACGGCTCGAGGGGCTTCTACTTTGTGGCAGTTAAGTCCTCCCTCTTGAGGATTAGGTTTAGGTTGAAGGAGTATTGTTCCAAGAATGCCTGGGCTAGGTCATTCCAAGTCCAAATGGTAGCCATGTTTAGGGGAGTGAACCACTTCAGGGCAGGACCAGAGAGACTCTATTGGAATAAGCAGATCAATAATCATTCATCAACCTGAAGCTAAGCAAGGCCTCCGTAGTATGCCCTTAAATGAGAGATTGGGCATTTCCCTTATATTTCTCGAAGTTTGGGACTTGGAAATTTGGTGGCAGAGTAGCCTCTAGGAAATAGTATAGGTCCCAAAACTGAAAAGACTTGTGGTCCCTTTCCTACACTTATCGAAGTGCTCTTTCCAAATCACCTATTCTAGTGAGGAGGGTGTCTGGGGTCGCTGCTAATGAGACTGGTGTAGCTGGGGCGAGTGCCACATATGCTGTGTGGGTCGCACCAAGGTACTCCTTTGGATCCACCATCATACCACCCAATGTCATGGCATGATGGTTGGCATACCCATGCATGTGCATGGTGTGTTGTGGCATGTATGGGGGTACCTGTGTCTGATGTAGAGATAGAGGATAAGCAGTATGCTGTGCAGTGAGTGGTGTAGAGTGTGGAGGCAACAGTTGCTATCCTAGTGTGATTCATGGTAGCAGGACCAGAGAGTGTTGCGCCCCTGCCAAGCCAAGAGGCTAGCCACCAGGTGCTGGAGAAGCATGCTGTGAATAGTGAGATGATGGTGAAGGATGCAAGGTCGACACCCTCATCGCTTGCTTAGCGAGGAGCTAGGGCAACAATCGAGGTAGTGGTGCAATGGGTGTAGAGTGGAGCACCAAAGTCGAGTGCGGTGAAACCTCAAGGGGAGGAGATGTTGGAAATAGTGATGAATCAAGAGAAAATGCCACGCCCTGCAGCTTTTAGGCAAGAGCCAAGAAGTACTGGGCCTGTACGATTGAATTCCTACTGGCAGCGGTATCGAGGGGTGGAATTGCTAGCAGAACTGACGCAACAGGGGACAATGGAGGGACAGACTATCCAAAAGGGATGGAACCTACCAAAGAGGCTATCGTAGCAGGCTAGGTGGCAAAAGCAGAAGGGCCCTGCCGAGGGAGGGACACAAACGACTCTAGAGCACGAGTGGTAGTCACTGTGATAGATTCAGTGATGGGCTCCAAACCAGACAAGGTCTTCCATTGTCCTGACACAAGAGGGTAAGACGCTCCATGTGCTTGGAAGAGGCTGACATAGGACAACGAGGTTGTAGTAGAGATCAAGAAAAGGGATGAAGGGGCCGAAGTGGTGATCCCCTCAGAGGTGACAAAGGAAAGAGTCTCATTGATGTGCTGGGCCATGGAGAAATGTGAACGAGTGTGAATGGGGCTACTGTAGTAGAAGGATGGACGGATCCTACGATGAGCTATTGTCGGAGGCGACAAATAGCCCGAAAAGGAGGCCAAGAATAGGTGTCACACAATAGGAGAACTAGAAAGAGGCACTCGAGCTCTGGTCAAAGGACTCGTACACGAAGCTATTGGTCACAGACAAGGATAGGTGTCAAAACATGAGGAGAAAACAATGCAATGTTTATTAAGTGGCATGAATGGCACACATGCATATGAATGCATCTAAAATGCGCTCTCTTGCCATCTAAGTGTATCCTAGGAGGCTACCTACTTCGGACTCTCAGAGGGTGAATGGGTCTTCGAATCAAGACAGAAAGTAAGGTTCCGTCTCATGCCGAAGTTGTGGAATGGTGATGCATTGGGAGCCTCGACCCTACCAAAGCATGGGCTGTACCTTCTACTAACACCGACACGATCCTGGACAAGGGGGACACACCAATATCAAGTCCTACGCCAAAGCAATAGAACAAGAAAACCGGGATTGACCTTTGTAAAGTATAGGTGGACTTAGAGGAGAGAAGATGCATGCACCTATATGATTCAATCATGCAAATATGTTTGGTGATTTTTACTTGCCCATTTTATTTAACCATGAAGGGGGAAAAGTATGTAGTTGTCTCCAGTGCCCCTATCTGTTGATTTTACTTGCAAGATTTTTAATTAAACCAGAGGGGAAGGCATGCAAGTCTCTAGTTCCCTAAAATTAAGCAGAAAGGGAAGAAAGCAAACAAATCATGGCAAGGCAAGCACCGCTCATCAAACAAAAGGCATGGACATGGCATGTGTTTGTGTTGTGATCATGATTGTGGTAAAGAAACAAACAACACTCCATAAAGCATGGAACATGGCATGTGCATGTGGGGTGATCATGATATCTTGGTGTAAAACAAAACATTCATCATCCATAAAGCATGATACATTGTTAAGACACAATCAAAACTCAAGAATGAGGGAAAAATGACTTGAAAACACCAATAAGAGGCAAAACAAAGTAAAGATAAAACATGGAGTCACCACCTTGTCTATTAAAAACAGAAAGGCGAGGAGAACCGTATCGAAAATCAAAACTCAAAATTAAATGCAAGATAAAAATGACTTCGTGCCAAATAGACGCAACGCATGGGTCATTGCGAACCATAGAAAGGGTAAGGCTTCCTATTATGTATAGGGAAGGTATTAGGTACCCCCACACGCCCAACGAGTTGATCTTTCTCGAACTTATCGATAGCATGCATGGCTATGTAGGCACTTGAATGTTAATTAATGTATAGCTACATGGATGATGCATGAGAATTAAAACACGGTGATTAAAAAAATGCAGCATGACAAAACAAATGTGTAATCAAACTGGAATGCATAAAATGATGCAAGGGACAAATGTGTGACGAGGTCAGAGGCTAAGTTGGGCCAAGCTCGATCCCCAGAACAGCCATGCATCACAAGCACGCCAGAGGTATGTGCGCTTAGAACGTGCCATAGGGCATGCTTGAGCAACTAGCCATCACAACTAACCCCTAACGCACCTAGGGGCTACAACATGGTAATTAAAAGGGGGGTATACTGCATGGGAGGAAAAAGGGCATATAAAATCTAAAGGATGGAGGAAAAACACTTGGAGAGGATACTAAAGCGAAAATGCAAACATAAGCAAAACGGGAACCCGTAATCAAGCCAAGGAGCCAAACATGCAGGGAAAGCTTAAATGGAAGGGCACGTGATCAAGGCCTAGGCAGGTCAGGCGCCATAATGTCCCTGACACATACACGCACGTTGGGCACGCTGTCAGGACGCGCGACTGGAATAGAGCCCAGACCTGATGAGATGATCGCCTCTCAAAACAAAGTCATGCAATGCCAAAGCTACGAAAACATCCAGGAAGCTAGAACATTCACGAGACAAAGAAAAACAGGGCGAGACCAGTCATGGCCTCCTCCTTTCTCCTGTCGCTAGCGTTACTACTCGCCGGAGACTGACTGGCCACGGGAGAAGACCAGGGGCTTGGGCATAGCCATGGAGCGATAGGAACGTTGGGTAGGAGGAGGGGAAGGTGCCTTGCAATGGCCTTGGCCAAGCCCTCAGTAGCAAGGGACCTTACGCTAGTAGTGGCCTTCCCTCGATGAAAGGGGAGATAGAATGCAATGAAATGGAATAGAAAAAATCATGAGAAAACGGCATAGGAAAACCAAATTAGCAACTCTAAGTGATCCTTTAGAAAACTAGGAAGGAAATATTACCTGTTGATGGCTGGAGTGTCTCTCCTGTGGTCGACGATGCATGTTCTAGCAGAGAGGCTCGATCGACGATTGCGGTTGAGGATGGGTCAGACTAGGCTTAGGAATATTCTCGGAAAACACCTGGGAATCTTCCCTAAGGCAAGGCGAGGTAGGCTTGGAGCAGGTTTGGGAGCTCTCTGGTTTCTCTGGTGGCGATGGGTTCTCTCTCTCGCAGTTAGTGGTTCCAACTCTCTGGGCTCTCGCAATTGGATGTGATGGTCTAGCTATGGGGAAGGCTTGCGATTTTGGATTGCTGGTCTCGGTAGGTAGGATGGTGGTGTGACGAGGTGGAGATGTCAAGGTTGCAGGGAGTGGCTCGCCAGCGCCATTGCAGGCCTTGCATGACGGTAGGGTAGCGTAGGGTGTGGTGGCTGGAGATGGGGCATGGGAAGGCTATGGATGTCACAACACACCAGGGGGACAACTCAAGTGAAGCATACTCAGCATTGCTTGTACGAGGTATGAGATCGTACGACAAAAGTGACTAGTTAGGTGACCCACGCCTGGCTATCTTGGTCCTGACGTGCCCTTAGGTCGCGCTATCGGGCAGTGCATCCCACTAGGCTAGAGCATACGGGTTGAGCTTTTGGAGTTGGGCTTAGTAAATAGGGTTTGGTTTAGGGTAATTTGGAAGTTTCTGGTTGGTTTAAGCTCACGGGCTAAGTTTGGGAATTGGGATAAAACAGGATCTACCGTCCAATTGCACTCTCTACCGAGTCCACTTGCCATCATTGGTCGGAAACCGGAATGTCTACAAAATGATGAGGTGCGTACCTTATATGCAACCTTCAGCAACCCAACTTTGGTCTCCAACCAACTCCTCGCTCGATCTCCATAGGAGCTTCCATAGCCTTCGAAGCTATGACCACGCCGAAGCTAAGCCACACTAGGACCTTAGCCTCTCGCTTTCACTCACTCTCAACCTCTCATTTGCGCACAAGCAGGGGAGGGGAAACATGGGAGACGGGTGGGGGAAAGAGGAAGACGTAGGGAATGAGAGGGAGTGAGGGGTGGGGAAGGAAGTGGGTTGGAGGAGGGGGAGTGTGTGCCTAAAGGAGGGGGAGAAGGAAGAAGGAGGGGAGAGACGGGTAGCGAGTGGGGGAGAAGAGGTGTGCGAAAGAAGCTCCTGCCATGCTCGTTCTATACACATGGGAGGAAGTAGCTGCACACATGCCCAACAACCATGTATGCATGCTCACCCACATGTCCCCAACGACCACTAGCCACGCCAAGCACAACACACTTGCTAGCTCAAAGCACGAGCCAGCATCCAACCACAACAACTGGCCCACAAACACAGGCCCATACATTGACCCACAAGCACAGTACCACACATACAGTGCCAAGCACTCACAGGAAACACACAAATAGAAGTCGGCCCACGAGGTCCAAGTTCAAAACCACAAAATCACACAAATGGACCGCGGAGTAGTAACACTCGTCCAAAAAATAAATTCATTTAAATGCAAATAATTACACAATGAATTTACCGGTGTTACAGTCTTCCTCATGTATCCTCAAAGGACCAAATTGTAGACATTCTTACGAAGTCCTTACCTAAAAAGAGACAAAATATTCTAACTAGCAAACTGATAATGCCCCACCATCAGTATAAGGGGGGAGTGTGAAGGATCGTTCTAGTTGTCCTAACGTTATAGACGGGAAGTAACCATACTATATATGGTATCTTGGTTGGATAGGTGATATTTAGCTATTATAACATATTGATATCTAGATTCTTTTTGTATTTAGCTATTGTGATTGTAATAGCTCTTTTTTTCCTGTATTTAGCTGTTGTGATTGTAACAACTTCTTGTTGAGCTCTTTGCACTTTGTATATAAATGAGATAGGATCCATGACTAGAGGATATACAAAGAGAAAACTCTATTCACTAAAATGCAAATAATTACAAAATAAATTTATGGGTGTTACAGTCTTCCTCATGTATCCTCAAAGGACCAAATTGCAGACATTCTTACGAAGTCCTTACCAGAGGATATACAAAGAGAAAACTCTGTTCCCTACAACATATCTTCTATTTCTTTTGTATTTCACAATAGGATGGGTAAAACTTGATGAGGCTAGTCTTCCTTACATTCAGGTCTACTGGTGCTATTTGGTTATCAGTTGCTTAGCTATTTACCCTTTGGGTTTCATTCTTTCAGTCGATTATTGGTTCAATGCATCAATAGTTGGTTGTTTGTTGATTCAGAGCATCATATTTAAAGAATCTGCTTGTAGAAAAGTTTTTTATCATATTTGATCAATTCAGTGTTGCTGCTAAGAGGTTACAGATGCTGTTTTAGATATTCAGGGGGTGCAAATGATTCAATTTTCAAATAGTAGTTGCTCTTGGTCTGCTAGTCTGCTACTAATCTTTGGTTGAAAGTTTTTTGGTGATGTGCTTCTAGTCTGATCTATTTTGCAAGGGTTTTTTTTTCTTTTTGCTTCTCTTAGTTGTTTTCAATTGGCAGAATTGTTTCACTACGGATTGCTTGCTTTCTTCTCTTTTAGTTTTTTGTTTTGTCCTTGTTGCTTTGAATTTTGGGCCATGTTGGACTTTTATTCCTTACTTTTTCATTGTAAGGCTTTAGCGTCGTCTTCCACGCATGTAAAGTTCCGTTTCTAGTTTTAATAAAATAATAGGGTTGCTAAGGACTCAATAACATCGGTTTTAAAATAAAAAAATTTGGTCTTTTCATTTATTGAATTAGAAGTTAACCTTAATTTAGTGATTTTGTAGTAATAATATACCAACGGAAGGATATCCGAGCTTAACGTTGATATTTATAAGGGTATAAAAAAATTATCTATTTTTTGAAGGTATTTTAGCTATTCAATATTGTTTCGAGGGTATCTAAGTAAAAATCCATGTTTGTCATCAAATAGATGGTGGAAATTTTATTGACCGTTTTTGCGTAAAAAAAATAATGTCTAAATCTCATTGTCAAATAGCCAAATCAAGACATTTTGGAGCTTGCTCACGTCAAACTTAATCACCTGATCTATCCAAAATTTAGGGTTTTTTATCCTAATATCCTCAATAAACATCATATTGTCCTTTATACATCTCTTATATCAAAAAAATCCTTTCATATGCCCAATGAACTTAGTAAGTTACTTGTATACACCTACCATTACATACCATCTAACTCCATTAGTAATAATTTATGAAACTATGATTAACTTAACTCATCACCTAAGAAAAGTCTAATTTACCCTTACTAACTTCTAAATTCTCAATCTACCACTTATGCACCACCACCTCCTCCTCCACCACTCCACCACCACTTCCTCCCGCATCTCCATTACTCCACCACCATTTCTTCTTCGTTCTTCATCACTCCACTACCTATCGACATCATCATTGTCATTGCCACCATCATTTTCTTCTTCTCCACCACCACTCTATCCACTAATTTTATCGCCATTACCCACCACCCACCTATGTCATATTTCATCGTCATCAATTCTACACTCCTTCACCATCACTTCACCAACAATCGATGTCATCCGCATTGTTAATGTTACTACAACCTTCACCACCACTCATCAATGTAGTCATCATCCACATGTGCAATTGTCATTGTCATCTACTCATTTATCATCACTCACCACCACTTCGTCATTGTCATCTGTAGACACCTCATTTTGGCAGTCACTCGCAGTGGATTCCTCCGGAAGAGCGCACTCCAACGGCAATGAGGCGTTTCACCCCTCTTAAACCCATTTTAACCGAAAACACCCCCATTATACCCTTAAACCAATCATTTTACCCTAAACCAGGCCCAACACCAAAACCAACCCATCTACCCTGAGCCAGTGGGACGCATGGCCTAGTTGCATGAGGTGGATGCACGTGATGATTAGGATTGTCCCGTGCGAGCCGCTCGATCCGTCGCTGTCATCGTACCTTGTACTAGACACGGCGCCGCACCGCTCCACTGCCACCCTACCACGACCAAGCCTCTGCCACCACTACGTCCCGCTGCAGTCGTGCCTCGCCGCCCACGCGCCTGAGCCATGCCCTGTTGCTTGTGCCAGACACTTGTAACATGCCGACGACATAGGCCGGCCCATGCCCTGCCACCTCGCCTACATACGCCACCTCGCCTCTCCAAATGACCTCGATGCAACCATGAGCCGTTCATGTGGCCTCTCCTAGATTTGCTGGCCCCTCTAGACTTCCAAATAACTCCAAGCTCTAGCCATCCTCTAGTAACAACCACTGCCACACCACATTTCCGGTGATCCAAATACTTCTGACCATCCAAAGCAATTGCGATGTCTCCACTTGGCCAGGCATCGACTACCATGCGCCAGAGCACGTCCAGCACCTCCGGCAGAGCCTCCCTTCTAGCCAAGGCACTCCCTAAGCCGTCGCCCACCTCCCTCACCATCGAAAGCCACAACCCAACAACCACTAACTCCACATCAACCTCCACATTTCCTCCCTGAGCCTTCCCCAACACCTCTTCTGCCCTTTAAACCTGCCTCTGAGCCTCCCCAGTGCCGCCAGCTGCCAAAGATGCCATCGCCAGAGAGGACAACCCATCTCACAGGTTAGCCTCCTCTTATGGCTATTTAGGTATCATTGCAATATATTTCCGTTGCCATCTCCTTATTTTGCCATTTCCTTGTTAATTCATGTATCTCTTCTAGCCTCATTCATCACTCCACCTTCACCTTCTCCACCTCTGGTGGCGTCGAAATCCATCTCCGACGACATAGGCGAGTGGGAACACTCACGCATCCTTACGCACTTTACATCATTTGCATTCCTCTTCGTCCCCTCGAGCCTCTAGAAGTTCCAGAATGCCACGGCGAAGCCCCTGGATGGAGAATCCAGGCGACCTCGCTAGCGGAACCCAACTCGCAGTGAGCTAGGCGAGTGGAGGCCTTCGACCAGTCGTGGCTCCATCTAAGCACCCAGGTATGTCCCCCTGCATTCCATCATGCCTCCCATGCATCATATAGCCTCCATGCATCATCACATTAGGGTCGACGAGTCGGCAAAGCTCATAGCTCTTTTATGCCTCCGACGGGCGCATCGTGGATGCGTGGCCGACATGCGTGGTTCCACCAGGGATAGAATAGGCTGTCGAACTGAGCCTTGCCACCACCCATCTCATTCATACCTCCATCTCACATCAATCCATAGCATGCATCTACACATGGTAGTCCCATCAAGAGCCCCATGCATCCATTTGGCCATTTGCATCATTGCATTTCATCCTGGAGCAAGGGCTAAACTCAATAGTTCGATGCCCTGTTCTGTGACTTGTGCGTGCCCCAGTTGCATGATTGGCTTACGCGGACGACATACGCGGGTCTGCCAAGGACATAACAGGCAGCTGGCATGACCCTTTGCCTACTTGTTCCACTCATTTCTATACCACACCTATGCATCCAGACACATGCACTTGCATCTACACCCATCATAATCACTATACAACCAAGCCCTTATCTACCTCATGCACTATGACCTTCCTCATGCGTCATGACATACTTGCATTTAGAGTGATGACAATTACTATGTCGGGTCCTTTTAACCGATGGTCTAGGACTCACATAGCATTTCTGAGCATACTTAGGTCACATCATTTCCGCCCCACTCACATCAGTCGCATCAGCATGGCATACGACATACATGATAATCTGCATTTGGTGACACACAAGCAAGTGAAAGTCTAGAAGGACCGATTTCTCAGGCGCATGAGGGTGCCTAACGCCTTCTTCATGCGTAATAGGAGTCCTTACCCTTTCTCAGACCTGCAATGACCAATGTGTTGCATCCATTAGGCACGGAGCATGCATACACATTCATGCATACATTTACATTCATTTCGTCTTGTTTTTTTCGCGTTTTATTGCATCCAATTTTGCTTGTCTTTCCAGTTTTAAAAAGACTAGGTGACGACTCCATTTTTGTCCTTATCGTTTTCTTTTCCTTTTTATGTTCCTGTGACCATGCCGGTGAAACACTTGCGTGGCTCTCCTACTACTCAATGTGCAGAAACACACGAGGAGATCCGATATGGTCACGGCGAAAATGGTGAATATGGAGGAAGAGGCTAGACCTGGAAACACCAAGGGAAGACAAAAAGGATAAGGAAAGGAGTCGCCACCTAGTCTTTTAATGGAAAGACGAGGAAAACCAGAAACACACAAGAAAATCAAGAAACAAAACAAAATGCAGAATGCATGTGTGATCTGTACCTAATGGACAATGCACAAATGAATGAGGGCCAGAGAAAGGGTAAGGATTCTGGTTACGCAAGGGGAAAGGGTTAGGCAGCCCCATGTGCCCGAGAAAACTTGGTCTTTCTAGGTTTTCCTACTGTCAATGGTCTGCTAAATGTATGCTTGCTTATTCTATATGCTCATGCATGAAGATGACTGAAAACATGCCAAATCAAAGAGAAGAAATGAAATAAAGGGAAAAAAGTTAATCCGAGGGTCAAATGTAGGCATTGAGAATGCCGCTTTACTGTACGCCCTTTGGCGATGAGGAAAATCGTGAAAATTGAAAAATTCACGGAAAGCGTTTGGCAAATCAGCAGAAATTAGGATAAATCCTAGAAAATCAAAAAGGGGAAAATAATCCTCATTTCGGGACAATGTTGGCTTTGACAAGCCTTTTACTATACGCCCTCGGGCGATGGAAAACCAAAACAAATCTAGAAACGGTAAAAAAATAAAGCTAGAAATGAGCTAGGAAAAGCGTGCGCAAAGCCAAGCAAAAAGACAAGAAAACTTGTGCGGAAAGATGTGAAAAGATATGCAAAATGCAAGTGTGAATGCAAATATGAAAACTCCAGAAGGTTTTGTGCAAAAAGTCCAAATTCCAAGGAAAGCTGAAGTTCTGAAGCCCAAGTCATCAAAAATACATAGGAAAACACATTCTATGCAATTATGAGGAAATCTGGGGCAAATGTGCATTCCTAGTCAAAATGAAGTTCTCTAGGAGTCAGAATGCAATTCTACCACTAAAACATGCATTTAAATCAATTCTGCATAAAATCAGGGTAAAAATGCAAGAAAAATGTCTCAGAAATGATCCAAGAAGTTTCAGGGGCAAAATGGTCATTTTACCCTTGAAAACAGGCAATCAGAGTAAAATCAATGAAGTACAGGGGCTAAACTGCAAATTGCCCAGTAGAATAAAGTATCCAGAAGAATTTCAGTAAAGATCGAGGGTTAAAGTGCAATTTACTCTAAGAAAACATGCTTCAGAAAAATTTAAAAACAAGTTCAAGGGTTTAAATGCAAATAAACCAAAGAAATGGACAATTCTGGAAAGTTTCTGCAATGTCCAGGGGTCTAAATGCAAATTAACCAGCAAAAACATGCATTCTGGAACATTTTAAAGAATACAAGGGCTTCTATGCAATTTCCACAGAAAAAATGAACTTTCAGAAAGATTCTAAGGAAACCCAAGGTGTTTTATGCAATTTGCCTGAAACAAAATACATTTAAAAAAATCTGGAGGGCTTTTATTAAAGTTTTAAACTCAGAAAACATTATTTTAAATGTTCAGGGTAAAACATGTAATATTTTCAGTTAAAACTTTATTCGAAAGATTTAAGAAAAATGACTGAAGGACCTAATTGTAATAAAAGGACCTAAAAGTAAGGTCAGAAGGACCTAAAAATAAGGTCAAAAGGAGCTAAATGAAAGAAAAATAAAACGTTTGAAGTTTATTAAAATAAATTTTTTTTATGTTTTTATTTAAAAAAAGAAGACGACGACGTCAACGACCATCAAGGAAGAAGATGAGGCCCTTCCCGTGGTCTGATGCTAGATCAGATCCCACGGGAAGCAAGAAGAAGAGGAAAGGAGCACATCCAATAGAGTGGATGGATAATCCAACGACTGGAATGACCTCCCCACTTCGCCTGCCGCCGGGCTACTCCAGCGACGTTCCAGAGGTGGCCGGAGGCGTTCGGGGCGACGACGCTGCGATCTGGAACTTCTAGAAGGTGCGAGGAGCTCTAGGAAGCATGTCCCTTCCATCGAGAGGCGTCGCGGAGGACGATCGTGCACTAGATGAGCTCCCCTGTCGCCGGCGTGCTCATCCTCGGCGAGCGAAGTTGTTGCAACGATCGGTGGCTTGTGGCGCACTTCCAAGGGGTCTGTTGTGCTCGAGGGAGGTCGTAGAGTGTTGCTAGATGATCGGAGCGACGCGGAGCTACGGGAGGCGTGCATTCAGAGGATGCTCTGATCTACTTCTCCGGTGCCAGCAGGTACAGTAGCTCTGGCAATTTTCGCGTGGAGGTCTTTTGGAGGCAGCGAAGAGGCACGTGGAGGAGCGGCGGAGCACGAGGAAGACCCAGGGATAAAGGAGGAACAGCATGGGGCACGAATCCACTCCTGGATCTGTGCCCCCACCTCTATTGTCGGAGATCAACTCCGGCGATGCCCAAAACACTGATTCCAGCCAAAGGAGACCTCTGGCTTGTCTGGAATCACCCGAGAAGACACAGGGGACCTCAGGAAATAGAAATTGAAACAAATTGAGGACTAAAGAGCACGTACCTGGTCTGGCAGTGGAAATTTCACCTTGTTGCTCGCCAGAGGTCGCCCGAAATCATCTTTTCTCCTCCTCTACGAGCTACTCTCTCCTCCAGAAGTTCTCTCTCGCATCCTCCCCTCTCATAGACCACCTAGAGCTTTATTTATAGCCTAGGAAACCCATAACAACCAAAACAAATCCATAACAACCCACTCCAACAAACTACAACTAACTAAACAACTTCTTAACCACCTAACTAATCACTAACAAACTCACTAATCACTAACCAACTCTAACAAGCCTATAACAAACCTAGGGATTGAGAAAGTGGGCTTAAACGGACTTTCATGGGCCTAATGGGCTTTGGTGGGCCTTCATGTGCTTAATGGGCTTTGGATGAATTAAATGAGGCCTTGGATGAATTAAGTGGGCCTTGGTGAATTAAATGGGCTTTGTGGGGCTTAATGGGCCTATGTGGGCCTTCATGGGCCTAATAAGCTTCAATTGAGCCTCAATAGGTCTTGTAGGCCCAAGTGGGCCTCAAGTGAGCTTCAAGGAGTTAAATGGGCCTTCAAAGGGGTTAAATGGGTCTTCAAGGGCCTTCATGGGCCAAGGTGGGCTAAATTGGGCTTTCTAGGCTTTGAATGGATTCAACTAAGGTTAGAGTTCATTAGTGATTGAAAGCCCAACCACCACACTTTCAACCTACAAAATTGAGAAAATTGGGGTGTCTACAGATACCCCTCCCTGAGCGAGGTCGGAGGACAAGTAGAACAAAGACTGATGCTCGGGGTTGACAAAGACACCCCACCTGAAACCACAAGCAAGAGTCACTAGTCAAAGAATATACCAGAGGTCCGCATCGGAGGTCCCGCCACCACAGCCGAGGCCAAACAGATGAACAAACACAAAAGACCAAGAATAGACAAGCTAACGACCAATCAGCTCCTATGAGACATGACTGATTGTCGAGAAAAGTGCCAGACAGGACTCATGGTGCCTGCCGACCGGGAAGTGACTGATCGTAGAAGTCATCCAGGTAGTTCGGGCTACTAGCCCAGAAGGAGGGAAGAAACAATGAGAGTGGGGAATCCATCAGGCACCACTGGGAGTGCCTAGGTAGTTCGGGATACCAGCCCACAGGAGGAAAGGAACAACACGGAGCGGAACTCGAACCAAAAAATGGGGCACCAAGTTTGTCTAGATGGACAACACCAGGGATGGAAACATCCGGACTACATCCAATAGTCCAAATAGGAGAAAAGGGGAGGCCTGGATTCCATCCGTCTGGATAGGGCCCAAAGGCGGGACAGAGTTCCTTGATTCCATCCGTCCGGATAGGATCACACAAGCAAGGAAAATGCCTCAATCCCATCCGTCCGGATAGGACCCAATCCCATCCGTTCAGTTAGGACCGCAAAGGCCTGGAAAATGCCTCTATCCCATCCATTCGGATAGGACCCGATCCCATCCATTCGGATAGGACAGCAAAGGCGAAGAAAATGCCTCTATCCCATCCATTTGGATAGGACCCGATCCCATCCATCCGGATAGGATCGCAAAGGCCAAGAAAATGCCTCTATCCCATCCATCCGGATAGGACGCGATCCCATCCGTCCAGATAGGACAACAAAGGCGAGGAAAATGCCTCTGTCCCATCCGTCTGGATAGGACCCGATCCCATCCGTCCGGATAGGACCTCACAAGCGAGAGGAGGTGCCTTGATCCCATCCGTCTGGATAGGACCGCAAAGGCCAGTAAAATGCCTTAATCCCATCCGTCCGGATAGGATCTCACAGGCGAGGAAAATGCCTCTATCCCATCCGTCCGAAGAGGACCGCACAGGCGAGAGGAGGTGCCTTGATCCCATCCGTCTGGATAGGACCCGATCCAATCCATCCGAATAGGACCGCAAAGGCGAGGAAAATGCCTCAATCCCATCCGTCCGGATAGGACCCGATCCCATCCATCCGGATAGGACCGCAAAGGCCAGGAAAATGCCTTAATCCCATCCGTCCGGATAGGATCTCACAGGCAGGAGAATGCCTTAATCCCATCCGTCTGGATAGGATCTCGAAGGTGAGAGAAATGCCTTAATCCCATCTGTCCAGATAGGACCCAATCCCATCCGTCCGAATAAGATCTCATAGGCAGGAGAATGCCTTAATCCCATCCATCCGGATGGGACCGCAAAGGCAAGGAAAAATGCCTCGATCCCATCCATCCAAATAGGACCCGAAGGCGAAAGAAATGCTTCGATCCCATCCGTCCGGATAGGATCTGAAGGCGAAAGAAATGCCTTGATCCAATCTGTCCGGATAGGACCCGAAGGCAAAGGAAGAATGCCTCGATCCTATCTGTCCGAATAGGAACTTGAAGGTGAGAAAGGGGGGCCAGACCTTCTATTTAGCCACAAGGATTTGCCGAGGGAAAACTTATTCAGGTCTCAGTGCACCCCAGATCGTCGCCGCTATAGGGAATGTCTGTTGAAATGGCGTAGTGTGCTACATTTGTCATCTCGTAGGAGCTATTTATGTGGTGAATGTCACTTCTCTGTAAGAAGATACATTGACCATCACTTGGAAGATAATTTGTGCCATGCATTCTCGAAATAGTCCTTCTTTCCACAAAGTAGCTTACATGCCCTTGGTCGAAGGCTCTGATTACATTACAAGTTGATGTTCTATATGTGACTTTTGACCAAAACGCAGCCGTCATGCCCTTGGTCGAAGTCTCTGGTCCAATTTCACCACAACTAGTCCTTTGTATGTGACCTCTGACCAAAGAGCAACTGACATGCCCCTGGTCGAAGTCTCTGGTTCAATTTCACCACAACTAGTCCTTTGTATATGACCTCTGACCAAAGAGCAGTTGACATGCCCCTGGTCGAAGTCTCTGGTTCAATTTCACCACAACTAGTCCTTTGTATGTGACCTTTGACCAAAGAGCAGCTGACATGCCCCTGGTCAAAAGCTCTGGCTCAATTTCAGCACAACTAGTCCTTTATATGTGACCTCTGACCAAAGAGCAGCTGACATGGCCCTGGTTGAAAGCTCTGGCTCAATTTCACCACAACTAGTCCTTTGTATGTGACCTCTGACCAAAGACCAGTTGACATGCCCCTGGTTGAAAGCTCTGGCTCAATTTCACCACAACTAGTCCTTTGTATGTGACCTCTGACCAAAGAGCAGCTGACATGCCCCTAGCGTAAGGGTGAGTGATGCTCATTGGAAACAGAAGTCAGATCGAGAGGTACCAAAGCAAAATGGATGCCTCTGACACTGAGCCAGGTTACTCTAGGAAGTTTTGGGCACCACTGGAGGATACAAAGCCTAGAGAATCAGGCTATAACTGTAGGCGCACTTTGAATCACTGAGGTGGCTGCAGCTGATTTAGGTTAAGGCTTGTGACACCTTTGTCCACTGACTAGAGGCATGTACATTCGTCCACTGTCTTGAGCTATGCTCGGATGGCAAGAAGTAATGTTAGACATCGTAGTATGTCTTAGGTTGGCTATTCTCTGCTCCACTACTTGTTATGCCACTGTGCTTTGGCTACAGACATGTATTCGACTGTGTTGTCCTCAGGCTTTCCACAAACAATGTTTACCATGCTTGAACTATTGCGGAGGAATTGTTGTCACATCGTCGATGCTGTAGGCCCGTGTAGCACATACATTATCTGGTGTCCTCACTGTATATGTACTTTGACTACTGAGGAGCTGGAATGTCCCTGGGTAAAAGCACTTGGCAAAGAGCCTGCAAACAAAAAGATTGATCCAAGCAAGGCTATGATGATTATCATTATCGTTGTGGGCTTTATGATTCGTGAGCAATTTAGTTATGCAAGAGTGAATTTTGTTTGATGCAGGCCTTGTGATTTTAATTGCTTGTTATCTGTATTTACTATCCTGTTGTTCAATGAGTTCATTATCAGGGTCGCTTGCTTGTTTAGTTTAACTGTTGGTTTGCCCTCAGCTAGGCTGGAAAGTTGTATGCTTGTTAGAGGAGGATGACACTTTCGACTCAGTTGCCACTACAAAGACTTGCAAGTCGTTAGGTGGCTCTCAATGAGTAAGGATGGCACTCGGATCCATTGTGAGGTATTACGGTGGACCTGGCTCCATGCCAAACTCTTTAAGGTCCTCCACCTGCTTTTTCCTTTTTGATATCATCGTCTTTTTTTTTTCTTCCCTCATAGACGTGTGGCTTCACTCTAACCTTGTCTTGGAGGTAATAAGCGCCCAACCTATCCAGGAGGCCTTTATTGTAAGAGGGTGGGTCAGTCCCTCAATGGTGTGATTTGACTGAGTGTGTTCTCCAACTCCTCTCCAAGGTATGGTAAGGGTAGAGCTACAACGCACGCTTCTCACTCTTGGGCTGACTGCTGTCTTCACCTTCTGTCTTCTCTATTCTTTTATGCCCATGCGAATGTATGTTTTCTTTTCTGGCTCACACTCTCAGTCACCCCTAACATTATATCTCCCTCTTGGAGGTGCAGAATCCTTGTGGAGCTTGGACACTTCGTCTAGCTTTGATATTTGGTGGCTCCCTTGCTGACTTGGCTGTCTAAGTAGTGACAACTGAGGAGGGATAATCCACTCTGACCTTGACAAGCTTTTCCAATTTTCATCATTGGGCAGAATGTTAATGACAAGCAAACTACCCTTTAATTATTCTTGATGTTTTTCTGTTGTTTTATGTTTTTTCTTTTTCTATTTTTTATCTTTTGTGCTTTTTCTATTTTTTTGTTTTTTGATATATGATGATGCAGAAAGAAAACAAAGAAAACCCAGGAAAAGGATACAACTCCAGTCCCTGTCGTTGCTGTTTTGCCGATGCCATTGAGGTTTACGATAACTCCTTGTAGTGCCACTGGAAATTGAAATCAAGGTAGGTGTATCTATAGCCATCACAACCATTATTGAAACTGAAACAGTCAATGTGAATGTTGATTCTGCTGATGTCATTTGAACTACATCTTTGTCTCCCACTTGATCCAAGGTTTTTGCACGTGTTGGGTTAGATCTACGCATGGCAAATCGGCAAACTTTAAGGTTGGACCCCCCCACAGGGGAACAAGAACAGGAGTGGCGCATATGAGTGGCGCCGAACAGAACTGAGAAAAGAAAGAAGGACAAACTAGGCAAATGGGGAAGAAGAACAAGAGCGGCATACACATGTGCTGCCAAAAGAAGCAAGGAGAGTACAAGCTAGGGGGAAAAAGAAGAAGCTCGATGGATTCCCTGGGAAAAACTGGGAGAAAGGGGAAAACCCCTGATGTTCCAGTATCCTCGGAGCTTGCAGGCCCTGACATGGTAAGGTCAGCTATTCTAGGGTGTGCACGTGTGCATGCAAGTGTGTGTGTGGGCTGCCTCCTGTGTGTTGACGACAATGCTCCCATTGTCAATCAAATCCTAGATAGCATTCCGGAGAGTGTGACATCCATTTGTTGAATGCCCACATACGCGATGGTATCGGCAAAACAAGTTTGCCTTATACCACTGAGGAAGTGGGTTCGGTGGCGGGCGAATCTCCGGTAGCCGCAGAAATGGCGCAACTTTAAGAAAGATGTCGCTCAGCGATTCTTTGAGTGGGGTTAGGTCTCTTTCCTTATGGCGAGGCTGCCCTTGCTGACCTGGCATATCACGACATGTCGGTTCAATGGTGACATGTGGATGTGTAATGCGCACTGAAATAGATGTTGGTGATGATAAAGATATGGGTGCAAGTGATATGCCTCGTGCGGAAACAATAATAGTCCCACAGTCGATTAAAGTCTGTATGACATCCCGCAAAGTGAAGCATTTATCAGTCGAATGCCCCAGGGCTTGATGATAATCGTAGTATACGCTCGCGTCGTTCCACCGAGGGAGTGGAGTCGACAGGGGACGTGGATCCGGGAGTCTCAAAAGCGACACAACATGAGGAAAAACAGCTCTCAGTGGCTTACCCAGTGGAGTGTAGTCACTTTCAACGTGACAACCTCATTTCTTCTTAGGTTGTTGTCCTTGTTGAGCCAATGCGACGAGATGCACTGGCTCGACAGTGGGAGGTGTGCGCCTAGTGTGTGGTGACGACCTATGTGTTGGAACCTGATCCTGATGTTGAGGTGAATTCTGGATATGCTGTGTTGTGTGTGGTGTTGAGCGCGAGAGCAACAACTGCGGCACCGGGACAGCTTCGGATGACGGACTCGAGAAATGTTGTACTCTCGCGCAACTAATGGGGTAACTCCTAGGTGACTGTGATGCATGCTGTGACCAATGCAATTGTGGTGCAGGAGGCAGAGATAATGCCCCCATCACTGGAGCAGTGGGATGTTGAGGCGATGGTATGGGCGATAACAAAGTGGGGTGAGCCTGCAATGCTATAGTGGTCTGCACAGGAACCTCAGAGGTTGAAGGAGGAGGAATCTCAACATGATCAAGAGAAAGGGCCATGTGCTCGAACTCTCAGGCCAAAGCCCTCAAGCACTAAGCCTACGTGGCCAAAGACCCACCAAAAGATAGGTCAAAAGGCACGAGCGGAACAGGAACGATCCCTAAAATAGATGAATCCACAGCTCCTTGAACTTCTGAAACAGGATGGCCCGAGGAATAGGGTGTAGATGGTAGAACTTTTGGGACCCACGTGGTAGTCACCGTAGTTGAATCAGTGATGGGCCCTAGACAGACTTGTGTTTGCCACTGTCCCGGAAGAGAAGATAAGGATCCTCCCTGATTCCCAAATCGGGATACGTAGAGGGATGAAGAAGCAGTTAAAGTGAGAGGAGGACCTAAATGTGGGATCCCCTTCAGAAAAATAACCAGAGGCTTACGGGTCCGCGAGGCCATGGCTATCCGCAAGTGAAATAAAAGGAGCTGTGGAGAAGAACAAACGCACGAGCTCTAAGAACTACAGTCAAAAAGTGACCAATAGCTCAGAAATGACAAGAGAACACAACCGCGGGAGACCGCCTGCGACGGAGACACCAGAGCTCCTAGCTAAGGACCTCGCAACAAAGTAGCTGAGAAAACAGGTAAGAGAAATAGGTATCAGATCCTGGACAACAACGCAAAGACAAATGCGAGTTATTAGGGTTGCATGCCATGACACACAATGCAGATGAATGTCCTAAAGTGCACTCTCTCACCATGCATGTCCCATGCGGGGTTGACCACACGGGACGCACTCATGGGTTTAGGTTTTGACTCTGGTCAAAAACTAAGGTCCTCACACTAAATCCTGGCCAAAGCGCAGGCAGTGAACGAGTGGTGCGTTGGTGACCTCGTCTCCTGCAGTAGCATGGAGCTGTACCCTTTACTAGCACCGACACGACCCCGGACAAGGGGGACAAACTAGCAACACATCCTACGCCAAAGCTATAGAATGGGCTGCTAGGATCGTCCTTCGCAAACTATGGGTGGACCGAGAGGAGAAGATGCATGCCCTATATGATCAAACATGCGATATGCTTTGGTGTCTTTTACTTGAGTTTTATTAAGCTAGAGGAGATTGTGAGCATTCGTCTCTAGTTAGTCCTTATTAATTGTTCAACTGAGTTTGTGTGTTTTAACGAGAGGGATTTGTGAGCATTTGTCTCTAGTTATGCCTTATTTATTGTTCGTCTGAATTTGTGTGTTTTATTTTAACCAGATAGGGAGGCAAACATGTCTCTACTCTCCTAATCATGGCAAATTTGAAAAGAAGGGGAAAAACACACAA
>JAMKQA010003652.1:0-18891 GCA_024699735.1 Posidonia australis
CTTTCCTCGACACTCCTCTGATTCGGAGGTGATCCGAGTCGTTGGTTCCATATAGCCTAAGACCAACCATCTTTCCTTTCCTCGAGACCCCTCTGATCTGGAGGTGATCCGAGTCGTTGGTTCCTTATAGCCTAGGACCAACCATCTATCCTTTCCTCGAGACTCCTCCGATCCATAGGTGATCCTAGTCGTAGGTTCCTTATAGACAAGGACCAACCATCCATCCTTTTCTCAAAACTCCTCTTATCCGAAGGTGATTTGAGTCTTTGGTTCCGTATAGACTAGGACAAACCATCTATCCATTCCTCGAGACTCCTTTGATCTGGAGGTGATCTGAGTCGTTGGTTCCGTATAGCCTAGGACCAAAAATCTATCCTTTTCTCAAGACTCCTCTGATCCGATGGTGATTCGAATCGTTGGTTCCAAATAGCCTAGGACCTACCATCTTTCCTTTCCTCGAGACCCCACTGATCCGGAGGTGATCCAAGTCGTTGGTTCCTTATAGCCTAGGACCAAGCGTCTTTCCTTTCCTCGAGACAACTCTGATCCAGTGGAGATCCAAGTCGTTGGTTCCTTATAGCCTAGGACCAACCATTTATCCTTTTCTCGAGACTCCTCTGATCCAGAGGTGATCCGAGTCGTTGGTTCCATATAGCCTAGAACCAACCATCTCTCCTTTCTCGAGACTCCTCTGATCCGGAGGTGATACGAATCGTTGGTTCCATATAGCCTAGGACCAACCATCTTTCCTTTCCTCGAGACCCCACTGATCCGGAGGTGATCCGAGTCGTTGGTTCCTTATAGCTTAGGACCAACCGTCTTTCCTTTCCTCGAGACCCCTTTGATCTGGAGGTGATCCAAGTCGTTGGTTCCTTATAGCCTAGGACATACCATCTTTCCTTTCCTCGAGAGCCCTCTGATCCGGAGGAGATTCGAGTCGTTGGTTCCTTATCGACAAGGACCAACCATCTATCCCCTCCTCAAGACTCCTCTGATCTGGTGGTGATCAGAGTCGTTGGTTCCTCATAGCCTTGGACCAACCATCTATACTTTTCTCAAGACTTCTCCGATCCGGAGGTGATCCGAGTCGTCGGTTCCATATAGCCTAGGACCATACATCTTTCCTTTCCTCGAGACCCCTCCGATTTGGAGGTGATACGAGTCGTTGGTTCCTTATAGCCTAGGACCAACCATCCATCATTTTCTCGAAGCTCCTCCGATCCGGAGGTGATTCGAGTCGTTGGTTCCTTATTGACTAGGACCAACCATCTATCCTTTCCTCGAGACACCTTTGTTCCGGAGGTGATCCGAGTCGTTGGTTCCTTATAGCCATGGACCAACCAACTATCCTTTTCTAAAGACGCCTCTAATCCAGAGGTGAACCGAGTCATTGGTTCCTTACATCCAAGGACCAACCATCATTCCTTTCCTCGAGACCCCACTCTTCCGGAGGTGAACCGAGTCGTAGGTTCCTTATAGCCTAGGAACAACCATCCAGTCTTTTCTCGAAATTCCTCTGATATGGAGGTGGTTCAAGTCGCTGTTTCCATATAGACTAGGACCAACCTTCTATCCTTTCCTCGAGACACCTCTGATCCGGAGGTGATCCGAGTCGTTGGTTCCATATAGCATAGGACCAACCATCTATCCTTTTCTCAAGACCCCTCTCATCCAGAGGTGATCCGAGTCGTTGGTTCCATATAGCCTAGGAGCAGCCATCTATCCTTTCCTCGAGACTCCTCTGATCTGGGGGTTATCCGAGTCGTTGGTTCCTTATAGCCTTGGACCAACCATCTTTCCTTTCCTCGAGACCCCTCCGATCTGGAGGTGATTCGAGTCGTTGGTTCCATATAGCCTAGGAGCAACCATTTTTCGTTTCCTCGAGACCCCTCTGATTTGGAGGTGATCCGAGTCGTTGTTTCCTTATCGCCTAGCACCAACCATCTTTCCTTTCCTCGAGACCCCTTTGATCCGGAGGTTATCCGTTTCGTTGGATCCATATAGCCGAGGACCAACCATCTTTTGTTTCCTCGAGACACCTCTGATCCGGAGGTGATCCGAGTCATTGGTTCCTTATAACCTACAACCAACCATTTATCCTTTTCTCGAGACTCCTCTGATCCGGAGGTGATCGGAGTCGTTGGTTCCTTGTAGCCTAGGACCAACCATCTATCATTTCCTCGAGACTCCTCTGATCCGGTGGTGATCCGAGTCGTTGGTTCCTTATAGCCGAGGACCAACCATCTATCCTTTCCTCGAGACTCCTCTGTTCTGGAGGTGATCCGAGTCGTTGGTTCCATATAGCCTAGAACCAACCATCTCTCCTTTCTCGAGACTCCTCTGATCCGGAGGTGATACGAATCGTTGGTTCCATATAGCCTAGGACCAACCATCTTTCCTTTCCTCGAGACCCCACTGATCCGGAGGTGATCCGAGTTGTTGGTTCCTTATAGCCTAGGACGAACCGTCTTTCCTTTCCTCGAGACCCCTTTGATCCGGAGGTGATCCAAGTCGTTGGTTCCTTATAGCCTAGGACATACCATCTTTCCTTTCCTCGAGAGCCCTCTGATCCGAAGGAGATTCGAGTCGTTGGTTCCTTATCGACAAGGACCAACCATCTATCCTCTCCTCGAGACTCCTCTGATCTGGAGGTGATCCGAGTTGTTGGTTCCTCATAGGCTAGGACCAACCATCTATACTTTTCTCAAGACTTCTCCGATCCGGAGGTGATCCAAGTCGTCGGTTCCATATAGACTAGGACCATACATCTTTCCATTCCTCGAGACCCCTCTGATTCGGTGGTGATCCGAGTCGTTGGTTCCTTATAGCCTAGGACCAACCATCCATCATTTTCTCGAAGCTCCACCGATCCGGAGGTGATTCGAGTCGTTGGTTCCTTATTGACTAGGACCAACAATCTATCCTTTCCTCGAGACACCTCTGATCCGGAGGTGATCCGAGTCGTTGGTTCCTTATAGCCTTGGGCCAACCAACTATCCTTTTCTCAAGACGTCTCAAATCCGGAGGTGAACCGAGTCGTTAGTTCCTTACATCCAAGGACAAACCATCATTCCTTTCCTCGAGACCCCGCTCATCTGGTGGTGAACCGAGTCGTAGGTTCCTTATAGACTAGGACCAACCATCCATCCTTTTCTCGAAATTCCTCTGATCTGGAGGTGGTTCGAGTCATTGGTTCCATATAGACTTGGACCAACCATCTATCCTTTCCTCGAGACACCTCTGATCCGGTGGTGATCCAAGTCGTTGGTTCCATATAGCATAGGACCAACCATTTTTCGTTTCCTCGAGACCCCTTTGATCTGGAGGTGATCCGAGTCGTCGGTTCCTTATAGCCTAGGACCAACCATCTTTCCTTTCCTCGAGACCCCTCTGATCCGGAGGTTATCCATGTCGTTGGATCCATATAGCCTAGGACTAACCATCTTTTGTTTCCTCGAGACACCTCTGATCTGGAGGTGATCTGAGTCATTGGTTCCTTATAACCTACAACCAACCATTTATCCTTTTCCCGAGACTACTCTGATCCGGAGGTGATCGGAGTCGTTGGTTCGTTGTAGCCTAGGACCAACCATCTATCATTTCCTCGAGACTCCTCTGATCCGGTGGTGATCCGAGTTGTTGGTTCCTTATAGCCGAGGACCAACCATCTATCCTTTCCTCGAGACTCCTCTGTTCTGGAGGTGATCCGAGTCGTTGGTTCCATATAGCCTAGAACCAACCATCTCTCCATTCTCGAGACTCCTCTGATCTGGAGGTGATACGAATCGTTGGTTCCATATAGCCTAGGACCAACCATCTTTCCTTTCGTCGAGACCCCACTGATCCGGAGGTGATCCGAGTTGTTGGTTCCTTCTTGCCTAGGACCAACCGTCGTTCCATTCCTCGAGACCCCTTTGATACGGAGGTGATCCAAGTCGTTGGTTCCTTATAGCCTAGGACATACCATCTTTCCTTTCCTCGAGAGCCCTCTCATCCGATGGAGATTCGAGTCGTTGCTTCCTTATCGACAATGACCAACCATCTATCCTCTCCTTGAGACTCCTCTGATCTGGAGGTGATCCGAGTCGTTGGTTCCTCATAGCCTAGGACCAACCATCTATACTTTTCTCAAGACTTCTCCGATCCGGAGGTGATCCAAGTCGTCGGTTCCATATAGCCTAGGACCATACATCTTTCCTTTCCTCGAGACCCCTCTGATTCGGTGGTGATCCGAGTCGTTGGTTCCTTATAGCCTAGGACCAACCATCTATCCTTTCCTCGAGACCCCTCTGTTCTGGAGGTGATCCGAGTCGTTGGTTCCATATAGCCTAGAACCAACCATCTCTCCTTTCTCGAGACTCCTCTGATCCGGAGGTGGTATGAATCGTTGGTTCCATATAGCCTAGGACCAACCATCTTTCCTTTCCTCAAGACCCCACTGATCCGGAGGTGATGCGAGTTGTTGGTTCCTTATAGCCTAGGACCAACCGTCTTTACTTTCCTCGAGACCCCTTCGATCCAGAGGTGATCCAAGTCGTTGGTTCCTTATAGCCTACGACATACCATCTTTCCTTTCCTCGGGAGCCCTCTGATCCGAAAGAGAATCTAGTCGTTGGTTCCTTATCGACAAGGACCAACCATCTATCCTTTCCTCGTGACTCCTCTGATCTGGAGGTGATCCGAGTCGTTGGTTCCTCATAGCCTAGGACCAACCATCTATCCTTTTCTCAAGACTCCTCTGATCCGGTGGTGATCCGAATCGTTGGTTCCATATAGCCTAGGACCAACCATCTTTCCTTTCCTCGAGACCCCACCGATCCGGAGGTGATCCAAGTCGTTGGTTCCTTATAGCCTAGGACCAACCATCTTTCCTTTCCTCGAGACCCCTCTGATCCGGAGGTGATCCAAGTCGTTGGTTCCTTATAGCCTAGGACCAACCATTTATCCTTTTCTCGGACTCCTCTGATCCAGAGGTGATCCGAGTCGTTGGTTCCATATATCCTAGAACCAACCATCTCTCCTTTGTCGAGACTCCTCTGATACGGAGGTGATACGAATCGTTGGTTCCATATAGCCTAGGACAAACCACCTTTCCTTTCCTCGAGACCCCACTTATCCGGAGGTGATCCGAGTTGTTGGTTCCTTATAACCTAGGACCAATCGACTTTCCTTTCCTCGAGACCCCTTTGATCCGGAGGTGATCCATGTCGTTGGTTCCTTATAGCCTAGGACATACCATCTTTCCTTTCCTCGAGAGCCCTCTTATCCGAAGGAGAATCGAGTCGTTGGTTCCTTATCGACAAGGACCAACCATCTATCCTCTCCTCGAGACTCCTCAGATCTGGAGGTGATCCGAGTCGTTGGTTCCTCATAGCCTACGACCAACCATCTATATTTTTCTCAAGACTTCTCCGATCCGGAGGTGATCCAAGTCGTCGGTTCCATATAGCCTAGGACCATACATCTTTCCTTTCCTCGAGACCCCTCAGATTCGGAGGTGATCCAAGTCGTTGGTTCCTTATAGCCTAGGACCAACCATCCATCATTTTCTCGAAGCTCTTCTGATCCGGAGGTGATTCGAGTCGTTGGTTCCTAATTGACTAGGACCAACCATCTATCCTTTCCTCGAGACACCTCTGATCCGGATGTGATCCGAGTCGTTGGTTCCATATGGCCTTGGACCAACCAACTATCCTTTTCTCAAGACGCCTCTAATCCGGAGGTGAACCGAGTCGTTAGTTCCTTACATCCTAGGACAAACCATCATTCCATTCCTCGAGACCCCGCTCATCCGGAGGTGAACCGAGTCGTATGTTCCGTATAGCCTAGGACCAACCATCCATCCTTTTCTCGAAATTCCTCTCATCTGGAGGTGGTTCGAGTCGTTGGTTCCATATAGACTAGGACCAACCGTCTATCCTTTCCTCGAGACACCTCTGATCCGGAGGTGATCCGAGTCGTTGGTTCCATATAGCATAGGACCAACCATCTATCCTTTTCTCAAGACTCCTCTCATCCAGAGGTGATCCGAGTCGTTGGTTCCATATAGCCTAGGACCAACCATCAATCCTTTCCTCGAGACTCCTCTGATCTGGGGGTTATCCGAGTCGTTGGTTCCTTATAGCCTTGGACCAACCATCTTTCCTTTCCTCGAGACCCCTCTGATCCGGAGGTGATTCGAGTCGTTGGTTCCATATAGCATAGGACCAACCATTTTTCATTTCCTCGAGACCCCTCTGATCTGGAGGTGATCCGAGTCGTTGGTTCCTTATAGCCTAGGACCAACCATCTTTCCATTCCTCGAGACCCCTCTGATCCGGAGGTTATCCGTGTCGTTGGATCCATATAGCCTAGGACCAACCATCTTTTGTTTCTTCGAGACACCTCTGATCCGGAGGTGATCCGAGTCATTGGTTCCTTATAACCTACAACCAACCATTTATCCTTTACTCGAGACTCCTCTGATCCGGAGGTGATCGGAGTCGTTGGTTCCTTATTGCCTAGGACCAACCATCTATCATTTCCTCGAGACTCCTTTGATCCGGTGGTGATCCGAGTCGTTGGTTCCTTATAGCCTAGGACCAACCATCCATCCTTTCCTCGAAAGTCCTCCGATCCGGTGGAGATCTGAGTCGTTGGTTCCTTATAGGATAGTACCAACCGTCCATCCTTTTCCCGAGACTCCTCCGATCCGGAGGTGATCCGAGTCGTTGGTTCATTATAGCCTAGGACCAACCATCTATCCTTTTCTCGAGACTCCTCCGAGCCGTTGGTGATCCGAGTCGTTGGCTCCTTATAGCCTCGGACCAACCATGTTTCCATTCCTCGAGACCCCACTGATCCGGAGGTGATTCGAGTTGTTGGTTCCTTATAGCCTAGGACCAACCATCTATCCTTTCCTTGAGACCCCTCTGATACGAAGGAGATCCGAGTCGTTGGTTCCATATAGCCAAGGACCAACCGCATATCCTTTTCTGAAGACCCCTCTGATTCGGAGGTGATTTGAGTCGTTGGTTCCTTATAGCCTTGGACCAATCATATATCCTTTCCTCGAGACTCCTCTGATTCGGAGGTAATCCGAGTCATTGGTTCCTTATAGCCTAAGACCAACCATCTTTCCTTTCCTCGAGACCCCTCTGATCTGGTGGTGATTCGAGTCGTTGGTTCCTTATAGCCAAGGACCAACTATCTATCCTTTCCTCGAGACTCCTCCGATCCAGAGGTGATCCAAGTCATTGGTTCCTTATAGACAAGGACCAACCATCCATCCTTTTCTCGAAACTCCTCCGATCCGGAGGTGATTCGAGTCTTTGGTTCCTTTTAGACTAGGACCAACCATCTATCTGTTCCTCGAGACTCCTCTGATCAGGAGGTGATCTGAGTCGTTGGTTCCTTATAGCCTAGGACCAAAAATCTATCCTTTTCTCAAGACTCCTCTGATCTAGTGGTGATCCAAATCGTTGGTTCCATATAGCCAAGGACCAACTATCTTTCCTTTGCTCGAGACCCCACTAATCCTGAGGTGATCCGAGTCGTTGGTTCCTTATAGCCTAGGACCAACCATCTTTCCTTTCCTCGAGACCCCTCTGATCCTGAGGTGATCCGAGTTGTTGGTTCATAACACCCTAGGACCAACCATCTTTCCTTTCCTCGAGACCCCGCTCATCCGGAGGTGAACCGAGTCGTAGGTTCCTTATAGCCTAGGACCAACCATCCATCCTTTACTCGAAATTCCTCTGATCTGGAGGTGGTTCGAGTCGTTGGTTCCATATAGACTAGGACCAACCTTCTATCCTTTCCTCGAGACACCTCTGATCCGGAGGTGATCCGAGTCGTTGGTTCCATATAGCATAGGACCAACCATCTATCCATTTCTCAAGACTCCTCTAATCCAGAGGTGATCCGAGTCGTTGGTTCCATATAGCCCAGGACCAACCATCTATCCTTTCCTCGAGACACCTCCAAGCCGTCGGTGATCCGAGTCGTTGGCTCCTTATAGCCTCGGACCAACCATCTTTCCATTCCTTGAGACCCCACTGATCCGGAGGTGATTCGAGTCGTTGGTTCCTTATAGCCTAGGACCAACCATCTGTCCTTTCCTCGAGACCCCTCTGATACGGAGGAGATCCGAGTCGTTGGTTCCATATAGCCAAGGACCAACCACATATCCTTTTCTCAAGACCCCTCTGATCCGGAGGTGATTTGAGTCGTTGGTTCCTTATAGCCTTGGACAAAACATATATCCTTTTCTCGAGACTCCTCTGATTCGGAGGTAATCCGAGTCATTGGTTCCTTATAGCCTAGGACCAACCATCTTTCCTTTCCTCGAGACCCCTCTGATCTGGAGGTGTTTCGAGTCGTTGGTTCCTTATAACCTAGGACCAACCATCTATCCTTTCCTCGAGACTCCTCCGATCCAGAGGTGATCCAAGTCGTTGGTTCCTTATAGACGAGGACCAACCATCCATCCTTTTCTCGAAACTCATCCGATCCGGAGGTGATTCGAGTCTTTGGTTCCTTTTATACTAGGACCAACCATCTATCCGTTCCACGAGACTCCTCTGATCAGGAGGTGATCTGAGTCGTTGGTTCCTTATAGCCTAGGACCAAAAATCTATCCTTTTCTCAAGACTCTTCTGATCTAGTGGTGATCCGAATCGTTGGTTCCATATAGCCTAGGACCAACTATCTTTCCTTTCCTCGAGACCCCACTAATCCTGAGGTGATCCGAGTCGTTGGTTCCTTATAGCCTAGGACCAACCGTCTTTCCTTTCCTCAAGACCCCACTGATCCTGAGGTGATCCGAGTCGTTGGTTCCTAACACCCTAGGACCAACCATCTTTCCTTTCCTCGAGACCCCGCTCATCTGGAGTTGAACCGAGTCGTAGGTTCCTTATAGCCTAGGACCAACCATCTATCCTTTTCTCGAAATTCCTCTGATCTGGAGGTGGTTCGAGTCGTTGGTTCCATATAGACTAGGACCAACCTTCTATCCTTTCCTCGAGACACCTCTTATCCGGAGGTGATCCGAGTCGTTGGTTCCATATAGCATAGGACCAACCATCTATCCTTTTCTCAAGACTCTTCTGATCTAGAGGTGATCCGAGTCGTTGGTTCCATATAGCCTAGGACCAACCATCTATCCTTTCCTCGAGACTCCTCTGATCTGGGGGTTATCCGAGTTGTTGGTTCCTTATAGCCATGGACCAACCATCTTTCCTTTCCTCGAGACCCCTCTGATCCGGAGGTGATTCGAGTCGTTGGTTCCATATAGGATAGGACCAACCATTTTTCGTTTCCTCGAGACCCCTCTGATCTGGAGGTGATCCGAGTCGTTGGTTAGTTATAGCCTAGGACCATCCATCTTTCCTTTCCTCGAGACCCCTCTGATCCGGAGGTTATCCGTGTCGTTGGATCCATATAGCATAGGACCAACCATCTTTTGTTTCCTCGAGACACCACTAATCCGGAGGTGATCCGAGTCATTGGTTCCTTATAACCCACAACCAACCATTTATCCTATTCTCGAGACTCCTCTGATCTGGAGGTGATCGGAGTCGTTGGTTCCTTGTAGCTTAGGACCAACCATCTATCATTTCCTCGAGACTCCTCTGATCCGGTGGTGATCCGAGTCTTTGGTTCCTTATAGCCGAGGACCAACCATCTATCCTTTCCTCGAGACTCGTCTGTTCTGGAGGTGATCCGAGTCGTTGGTTCCATATAGCCTTGGACCAACCATTTATCCTTTTCTCGAGACTCGTTTGATCGGGAGGTGATCCGAGTCGTTGTTTCCATATAACCAAGGACCAACCATTTATCCTTTCCTCGAGACTCCTCTGATCCGGATGTGATCCGAGTCGTTGGTTCCTTATAGCCTAGGACCAACCATCTATTCTTTTCACGAGACTCCTCTAATCCGAAGGTTATCCAAATCGTTGATTCCTTATTGCCATGGACCAACAATTTATCCTTTTCTCAAGACTCCTCTGATCCAGAGGTGATCAGAGTCGTTGGTTCCTTATAGCCTAGGACCAACCATCTCTCCTTTCTCAAGAATCCACTGATCTCGAGGTGATCCGAGTCGTTGGTTCCTTATTGCCTAGGACCAACCATCTCACCTTTCTCGAGAATCCACTGATCCGGAGGTGATCCGAGTCGTTGGTTCCTTATTGCCTAGGACCAACCATCTATCCGTTCTTGAGACTCCTCTGATACAGAGTTGATCCGAGTCGTTGGTTCCATATAGACTAGGACCAACCATTTATCCTTTTCTCGAGACTCCTCCGATTCGAAGGTCATCCGAGTCGTTGGTTCCTTATAGCCTAGGACCAACCATTTATCCTTCCTCGAGACCCCTCTGATCCGGAGCTGATTTGAGTCGTTGGTTCCTTATAGATTTGGACCGACCAGCTATCCTTTCCTCGAGACCCCTCTGATCCAGAGGTGATTCGAGTCGTTGGTTCATCATAGACTTGGACCAACCATCTATCCTTTCCTCGAGACTCCTTTGATCCAGTGGTGATCCGAGCCGTTGGTTCCTTATAGCCTATGACCGACCATCTATCCTTTTCTCAAGACTCCTCTCATCCGGAGGTGATCCGAGTCGTTGGTTCCATATAGCCTAGGACTACCCATCTTTCCTTTCCTTGAGACCCCTCTAATCTGGAGATGATCCGAGTCTTGGTTCCTTATAGACTAGGACCAACCATCCATCCTTTTCTCGAAACTCCTCCGATCCGGGGGAGATCCGAGTCGTTGGTTCCTTAAAGAATAGGACCAACCATCCATCCTTTTCTCGAGATTCCTCCGATCGGAAGGTGATCCGAGTCGTTGGTTCCTTACTGCTTAGGACCAACCATCTATCCTTTTCTCAAGACTTTTCCGAGCCGTAGGTGATCCGAGCCGTTGGCTCCTTATAGCCTAGGACCAACCATCAATTCATTCCTCGAAACCCCTCTGATCCGGATGTGATTCGAGTCGTTGGTTCATTATAGCCTAGGACCAGCCATCTTTCCTTTCCTCACGACCCCTCTGATCCGGAGGAGATCCGAGTCGTTGGTTCCTTATAGCCTAGCACCAACAACTTATCCTTTTCTCAAGACTCCTCCGATCCGGAGGTAATCTGAGTCGTTCGTTCCTTATAGCCTAGGACCAACCACTTATCCTTTTCTCGAGACTCATTTGATCCGGAGGAGAACCGAGTCGTTGGTTCCTTATAGCCTAGGACCAACCATCTTTCCATTCCTCGAGACGCCTCCGATCCGGAGGTCATCCGAGTCTTTGATTCCTTATAGCCTAGGACCAACCATCTTTCCGTTCCTCGAGACCCCTCTGATCTGGAGGTGATTCGAGTCATTGGTTCCTCATAACCCACGACCAACCATTTATCCTTTTCTAGAGACTCCACTGATACGGACGTGATCCGAGTCGTTGGTTCCTTGTAGCCTAGGACCAACCATCTATCCTTTCCTCGAGACTCCTCTTATCCGGAGGTGATCCGAGTCGTTGGTTCCTAATAGCCTAGGACCAACCATCTATCCTTTCCTCGAGACTCCTCTGTTCTGGAGGTGATCCGAGTCGTTGGTTCCATATAGCCTTGGACCAACCATTTCGCCTTTTCTCGAGACTCCTCTGATAGGGAGGTGATCCGAGTCGTTGGTTCCATATAACCAAGGACCAACCATTTATCCTTTCCTCGAGACTCCTTTGATCCGGAGGTGATCCGAGTCGTTGGTTCCTTATAGCCTAGAACCAACCATCATTCCTTTTTTCGAGACACCTTTGATCCGGAGGTGATCCAAGTCGTTGGTTCCTTATAGCCTAGGACCAACCTTCTATACTTTTCTCGAGACTCCTCAGATCCGGAGGTGATCCGAGTCGTTGGTTCCTTATATCCTTGGACCAACCATTTATCCTTTTCTCGAGACTCCTATGATCCGGAGGTGATCCGAGTAGTTGGTTCCATATAGCCAAGGACCAACCATCTCTCTTTTCTCGAGACTCCTCTGATCCAAGTCGTTGGTTCCTTATAGCCTCGGACCAATCATCTATCCTTTCTCGAGACTCCTCTGATCCAGAGTTGATCCGAGTTGTTGGTTCCATATAGACTAGGACCAACCATTTATCCTTTTCTCGAGACTCCTCAGATCCGAAGGTGATCCGAGTCGTTGGTTCCTTATAGCCTAGGTCCATCCATTAATCCTTTCCTCGAGACCCCTCTGACCCGGATGTGATTCGAGTCGTTGGTTCCTTTTAGATTTGGACCAACCATCTAACCTTTCCTCGAGACTCCTCTCATCCGGAGGTGATCCGAGTCGTTGGTTCCATATAGCCTAGCACCGACCATCTATCCTTTTCTCAAGACTCCTCTGATACAAAGATGATCCGAGTCGTTGGTTCCGTATAGCCTAGGACCAACCATCTTTCCTTTCCTAAGACCCCTCTGATTCGGAGGTGATCTGAGGCTTTGGTTCCTTATAGCCTAGGACCAACCATCCATCCTTTTCTCGAAACTCCTCCGATCCGGAGTGGATCCGAGTCGTTGGTTCCTTATAAAATAGGACCAACCATCCATCCAGTTCCCGAGACTCCTCTAATCCGGAGGTGATCCGAGACGTTGGTTCCTTATAGCCTAGGACCAACCATCTATCCCTTTCTCGAGACTCCTCCAAGCCATTGGTGATCCGAGTCGTTGGCTGCTTATAGCCTAGGACCAACCAGCTATCCTTTCCTCGAGGCTCCTCTGATCCGGAGGTGATCCGAGTGGTTGGTTCCTTATAGCCTAGGACCAACCATCTATCCGTTTCTCAAGACTCCTCTGATCCGTAGCTGATCCGAGTCGTTGGTTCCATATAGCCTAGGACCATCCATCTTTCCTTTCCTCGAGACCCCTCTGATCCAGAGGTGATCCGAGTCTTTCGTTCCTTATAGCATAGGACCAACCGTCCATCCTTTTCTCGAAACTCCTCTTATCCGGAGCAGATCCGAGTCATTGGTTCCTCATAGCATAGGACCAACCATCCAACCTTTTCCCGAGACTCCTCTGATCTGGAGGTGATCCTAGTCGTTGGTTCCATATAGCCTAGGACAAACCATCTATCCTTTTCTCGAGACTCCTCCGAGCCATAGGTGATCCGAGTCATTGGCTCCTTATTGCCTAGGACCAACCATCTTTCCTTTCCTCGAGACCCCACGGATCCGGAGTTGATCCGGGTCTTTGGTTCCTTATAGGCTATTACCAAACATCTATCCTTTTCTCGAGACTCCTCCGAGCCGTTGGTGATCCGAGTCGTTGGCTCCTTATAGCCTTGGACCAACCATCTTTCCTTTCCTCGAGACTCCTCTGATCTGGAGGTGATCCAAGTCGTTGGTTCCTTATAGCCTAGGACCAACCACTTATCCTTTTCTCGAGACTCCTCTGATCCGGAGGTGATCCGAGTCGTTGGTTCCTTACATCCTAGGACCAACCATCTATCCTTTCCTCGAGACTCCTCTGATCCGATGGTGATCCGTGTCGTTGGTTCCTTATAGACTTGGACGAACCATCTATCCTTTCCTCGAGACACCTCTGATCCGGTGGTGATCTGAGTCGTTGGTTCCATATTGCCTAGGACCAACCATCAATCCTTTCCTCGAGACCCCTCCGATCCGGAGGTGATCCGAGTCGTTGGTTCTTTATAGCCTAGCAACAACCATTCATCCTTTTCTCGAAACTCCGCTGATCTGGAGGAGATCCGAGTCCTTGGTTCCATATAGCCTACGACCAACTACCTATCCATTTCTCAAGAGTCCTCTGATCCGGAGGTGATCCAAGTCGTTCGTTCCTTATAGCCTTGGACCAATCATCTTTCCTCTCCTTGAGATCCCTCTGATCTGGAGGTGATTCGAGTCGTTGGTTCCCTATAGCCTAGGACCAACCTCCTTTCCATTTCTCGAGACTCCTCTGATCCGGATGGGATCCGAGTCGTTGGTTCCTTATAGCCGAGGACCAACCATTTATCCTTTTCTCGAGTCTCCTCTGATCCGCAGGTGATACGAGTCGTTGGTTCCTTATAGCCTAGGACCAATCATCTATCCTTTCCACGAGACTCCTCTGATCTTGAAGTGATCGGAGTCGTTGGTTCCTTGTAGCCTACCACCAACCATCTATCCTTTACTCAGGACTCCTCTGATTCGGAGGTGATCTGAGTCGTTGGTTCCCTATAGCCTAGGACCAACCATCTTTCCTTTCCTCGAGACCCCTCTATTCCGGAGGTGATCCGAGTCGTTGGTTCCATATAGCCTTGGACCAACCATCTATCCTTTCCTCGAGACTCCTCTGATCCGGAGGTGATCCGAGTCGTTGGATCCTTATATCCTAGGACCAACCAACTATCCATTCCTCGCGACACCTCTGATACGGAGGTGATACGAATCGTTGGTTCCTAATAGACTAGGACCAACCATTTATCCTTTTCTCGAGACACCTCTGACTCGGAGGTGATTCGAGTCGTTGGTTCCTTATAGCCTAGGACCAACCATCTATCCTTTCCTCGAGACTCCTCAGATCCGGAGGTGAACCGAGACGTATGATCCTTATAGCGTAGGACCAACCATCTAACCTTCCCTCAAGACTCCTCTAATCCGTAGGTGATCCGAGTCGTTGGATCCATATATCCTCGGACCAACCATCTATCCTTACCTCACGACACCTCCGACACGGAGGTGATCCGAGTCGTTGGTTCCTTATAAACTACGACCAACCATTTATCCGTTTCTCAATACTCCTCTAATTCGATGGTGATCCGAGTCGTTGGTTCCTTATAGCCTAGGAACAACCATCTATCCTTTCCACGAGACTCCTCTGATCTGGAGGTGATCCGAGACATTGGTTCCTTATAGCCTAGGTCCAACCATCCATCCTTTCCTAGAGACTCCTTTGATCCGGAGGTGATCCAAGTCGTTGGTTCCTTATGGCTTAGGACCAACCATCTTTCCTTTCCTCGAGACCCCTCCGATCCGAAGGTGATCCGAGTCGTTGGTTCCTTCTACCTAGGACCAACCATCTTTCCTTTCCTCGAGACCCCTTTAATCCGAAGGTGATCCATGTCGTTGGCTCCTTAAAACCTACGACAAACCATTTATCCTTTTCTCAAGACTCCTCTTATCCAGAGGTGATCCATGTCGTTGGTTCCATGTTGCCTATGACCAACCATCTATCCTTTCCTCGAGACTCCTCTTATCCGGAGGTGATTCGAGTCGTTGGTTCCCAACAGCCTTGACCAACCATCTATCTTTTCCTCGAGGCTCCTCTGTTCCGGAGGTGATCCGAGTCGTTGGTTCCTTGTAGCCTTGGACCAACAATTTATCCTTTTCTCGAGACGCCACTGATAGGGAGGTGATCAGAGTCGTTGGTTCCTTATAACCAAGGACCAACCATTTATCCTTTCCTCAAGACTCCTCTGATCTGTAGGTGATCGAGTCGTTGGTTCCTTTTAGACGAGGACCAACCATCTATCCTTTTCTTGAGACTCCTGTGATCCATAGGTGATCCGAGTCGTTGGTTCCTTATAGCCTAGGACCAACCATCAATCCTTTTCTCGAGACTGCTCTGATCTAGAGGTGATCCGAGTCGTTGGTTCCTTATAACCTAGGACCAACCATTTATCCGTTTCTCGAGACTCCTCTGATCCAGAGGTGATCCGAGTCGTTGGTTCCATAGTGCCTAGGACCAACCATCTCTCCTTTCTCGAGACTCCTCTGATCCGGGGGTGATCCAAGTCGTTGGTTATTTATAGCCTAGGACAAACCATCTATCCTTTCTCGAGACTCCTCTGATCCGAAGTTGATCTACGTCGTTGGTTTCTTATAGCCAAGGACCAACCATTTATCCTGTTCTCGAGATTCCTCTGATCTGGAGGTGATCCGAGTCGTTGGTTCCGTATAGCCTAGGACCAACCATCTATCCTTTCCTCGAGACTCCTCTGATCCGGAGGTGATCCGAGTCGTTGGTTCGTCATAGCCTAGGACCAACCACCTATCCTTTTCTCAAGACTCCTCTGATCAGGAGGTGATCCGAGTCTTTGGTTCCTTATAGCCTAGGACCAACCATCCATCCTTTCCTCGAGACCCCTCTGATCCGGAGGTGATCCGAGTCTTTGGTTCCTTATATCCTAGGACCAACCGTCCATCCTTTTCTTGAAACTCCTCTGATCCAGAGCTGATCCGAGTCATTGGTTTCTCGTAGCATAGGACCAACCATCCAACCTTTTCCCGAGACTCCTCTGATCTGGAGGTGATCCTAGTCATTGGTTCCATATAGCCTAGGACCAACCATCTATCCTTTTCTCGAGCTCCTCCGAGCCATAGGTGATCCGAGTCGTTGGCTCCTTATTGCCTAGGACCAACCATCTTTCCTTTCGTCGAGACCTCTCTGATCCAGAGGTGACTCGAGTCGTTGGCTCCCTATAGCCTAGGACCAACCATCTTTCCTTTCCTCGAGACTCCTCTGATCTGGAGGTGATCCAAGTCGTTGGTTCCTTATAACCTAGGACCTACCACTTATCTTTTTCTCGAGACTCCCTTGATCCGGAGGTGATCCGCGTCGTTGATTCCTTATAGTCTAGGACCAACCATCTATCCTTTTCTCAAGACTACTCTGATCTGGTGGTGATGCGAGTCCTTGGTTCCATATTGCCTAGGACCAACCATCAATCCTTTCCTCGAGACCCCTCTGATCCGGAGGTGATCCGAATCATTGGTTCTTTATAGCCTTGCACCAACCATCCATCCTTTTCTCGAAACTCCTCTGATCTGGAGGAGATCCTAGTCGTTGGTTCCTTATAGCATAGGAGTAACCATCCATCCTTTTCCTGACACACCTCCTATCCAGAGGTGATTCGAGTCGTTGGTTCCTTATAGACTAGGACCTACCTTCTATCCTTTTCTCAAGATTCCTCTGATCCAGAGGTGATCCGAGTCGTTGGTTCCATATAGCCTAGGACCAACCATCATTCCATTATTCGAGACCCCTCCGATCCGGAGGTGATCTGAGTCGTTGGTTCCTTATAGCCTAGCACAAACCATCCATCCTTTTATCGAAACTCCCCTGATCTGGAGCTGATCCGAGTCGTTAGTTCCTTATAGCATAGGACCAACCGTCCATCCTTTTCCCGGGACTCCATTGATTCGGAGGTGATCCAAGTCGTTGGTTCCTTATAGCCTAGGACCAATCGTCCATACTTCTCTCGAAACTTCTCTGATCCGGAGGAGATCTGAGTCGTTGGTTCCTAATAGCATAGGACCAACCATCCATCCTTTTCACGAGACTCATCTGATCTAGAGGTGATCCAAGTCATTGGTTCCTTACGGCCTAGGACCAACCATCTATCCTTTTCTCGAAACTCCTCCGAGCCATACATGATCCGAGTCGTTCCCTCCTTGTAGCCTAGGGCCAACCATCTTTCCTTTCCTCGAGACCCCTCTGATCAGGAGGTGATCCGAGTCTTTGGTTCCTTATAGCCTAGGACCAACCATCCATCCTTTTCTCGAATCTCCTCTGATCCGGAGGAGATCCGATTCGTTGGTTCCTTATAGCATAGGACCAACCATCCATCCTTTTCCCGAGACTCCTCCGATCCGGAGGTGATCCGTGTCGTTGGTTCCTTATAGCCTAGGACCAACCGTCTATCCTTTTCTTGAGACTCCTCCGAGTCGTAGGTGATCCGAGTCGTTAGCTCCATGTAGCCTCGAACTGACCATCTTTCCATTCCTCGAGACTCCTCTGATCTAGAGGTGATCCGAGTCGTTGGTTCCATATAGCCTAGGACCAACCATCTCTCCGTTCTCGAGACTCCTCTAATCCGGAGGTGATCCGAGTCGTTGGTTCATTATAGCTTTGGACCAACCATCTATATATTCCCGAGACTCCTCTGATCCGAAGTTGATCCAAGCCGTTGGTTCCTTATAGCTTAGGACCAACCATTTATCCTGTTCTCGAGACTCCTCTGATCCGGAGGTGATCCGAGTCGTTGGTTCCTTATAGCCTTGGACCAACCATCTATCCTTTCCTCGAGACTCCTCTGATCCGGAGGTGATCCGAGTGGTTGGTTCCTTATAGCCTAGGACCAACCATCTATCTGTTTCTCATGACTCCTCTGATCCGAAGGTGATCCGTGTCGTTGGTTCCATATAGCCTAGGACCATCCATCTTTCCTTTCATCGAGACACCTCTGATCCGGAGGTGATCGGAGTCTTTGGTTCCTTATAGCCTAGGACCAACCGTCCATCCTTTTCTCGAAACTCCTCTGATCCGGAGCAGATCCGAGTCATTGGTTCCTCATAGCATAAGACAAACCATCCAACCTTTTCCCGAGACACCTCTGATCTGGAGGTGATCCTAGTCATTGGTTCCATATAGCCTAGGACCAACCATATATCCTTTTCTCGAGACTCCTCTGAGCCATTGGTGATCCGAGTCATCGGCTCCTTATTGCCTAGGACCAACCATCTATCCTTTCCTCAAGACTCATCTGATCTGGAGGTGATCCGAGTCGTTGGTTCCTTATAGCCTAGGTCCAACCATCTTTCCTTTCCTCGAGACCCCTCTGATCCGAAGGTGATCCGAGTCGTTGGTTCCTTATACCTCGGACCAACCATCTTTCCGTTCCTCGAGACCCCTCTAATCCAGAGGTGATCCGAGTCGTTGGTTCTTTATAGCTTAGGACCAACCATCTATCCTTTCCCGAGACTCCTATGATTCGAAGTTGATCCGAGTCGTTGGTTCCTTATAGCCTAGGACCAACCATCAATCCTTTCCTCGAGACTCCTCTGATCCGGAGGTGATCCGAGTGGTTGGTTCCTTATAGCCTAGGACCAACCATCTATCCGTTTCTCAAGACTCCTCTGATCCGA
>JAMKQA010003653.1:0-13882 GCA_024699735.1 Posidonia australis
TCTCTTTTGTAGCAACCACCACCATAGTGAAACCACCATTGGAGAGAGCCATCCGTGGGGTACCCAGCAAAGGGGAACCACGTTAAATCCTTTGTTGTTTGTGTGATTGGTCTCTTGCATATTTTCTCCATGGTGGCATCTTCTGTCTAGGGTTACGGCTGTATACTTCTTCTTGTACTCGAGATTTCTTCTCCTTCCACTTGTTGATTTCGTTTGGATTCATGGGGCTTTTGCTATTGGACGTATAACAGTCCGAATGGACTGAGCCTTGGGTGGGAAAGGAGGCACCAGTATTCGTTCGAATGGACCGAACCTTGGATGGGAAAAGAGGCACTAGAACTCGTCTGAATGGACCAAACTGTGGATGAAAAAGAGGCACCAGGATTCATCCAAATGGACCAAACCTTAGATGGGATAGAGGCACCAAGATTCATACGATTGGTCCGAACCTTGGATGGGAAAGGTGGAACCAAGATTCGTTCGAATGGACCGAACCTTGGATGGGAAAGATGCACCAGGATTCGTCGGAATGGACCAAACCATGGTTGGGAAAGATGCACCAGGATTCGTCCGAATGAACCAATCCTTGAATGGAAAAGAGGCACCGGGATTCGTCCTAATTAACCAAACTGTGGATGGGAAAGAGGCACCAAGATTCGTACTAAAGGACCGAACATTGGATGGCGGACGAATCTTGGATGCGAAAGAGGCACCCGAATTCGTCTGAATGGACTGAGCCTTGGATGGGATAGGAGGCACCAGGATTCGTCCGAATGGACTGAACCTTAGTAGGGAAAGGAGGCACCAGGATTCGTCCAAATGGACTGAGCCTTGGATGGGAAAGGGGCACCAGGAATTGTCTGAATTGACCAAACCATGGCTAGGAAAGGGCCACTAGGACTCGTTCGAATGGACCAAACCTTGGATGGGAAATAGGCACCAGGATTCATCTAAATAGAACTAACCATGGAGGGAAAGGAGGTACCAAGATTCTTCCGATTGGACCGAACCTTGGATGGGAAATTGGCACTAGGATTCGTTTGAATGGCCGATACTTGGATGGGAATGAGGCACTAAGATTCGTGCAAATGGAGCGAACCTTGGATGGGAAATGAGACACTAGGATTCGTCTGAATGGACCTAATCTTGGATGGGAAAGAGGCACCAGGATTCATCCAAATGGACCGAACCACGACTGGGAAAGTGGCACCAGGGTTCGTACGATTGGTCTGAACCTTGGATGGGAAAGGTGACAACATGATTCGTCCGAATGCACCGAACCTTGGATGGGAAAGATGCACCAGGGTTCGTCAGAATGGACCAAACCTTGGATGGGAACGAGGCACCTCCGAATGGACCGAACCTTGGATGGGTAAGATGCACTAGGACTCGTCCAAATGGAATGAACCATGGAAGGGAAAGATGCACCTGGATTATTCCGAAAGAACCAAACCGTGGATGGGAAACAGGCAACAAGATTCGTCCGAAAGGACCGAACCTTGGATGGCGGACAATTCTTGGAAGGGAAAGAGGCACCCTGATTCGTCTGAATGGGCCGAACCATGGATGGGATAGGAGGCACCAGGATTCGTCCGAATGTACCGAACCTTGGATGGGAAAAGCGGCACTAGGATTTGTCCGAATGGACTGAACCATGGATGGGAAAAGGGCACTAGGATTCGACCGAATTGATAAAACCTTGGATGGGAAAGAGGCATTAGGACTCGTTCGAATGGACCGAACGTTGGATGGGAAATAGGCACCATGATTCGTCCGAATGGACTGAACCTTGGATGGGAAAGGAGGCACCTAGATTCGTCCGAATGGACCGAACCATGGATAGGAAATTGGCACCAGGATTCGTCCAAATGGACCGAACCTTGGATGGGAAAGAGGCACCAGGGTTCGACCGAATGGACAGAACCATGGATGGGAAAGAGGCACTAGGATTCGTTTGAATGGACCGAACCTTGGATGGGAAAGGAGGCACCAGGATTCATTTGAATGGACAGAACCTTGGATGGAAAAGAGGCACAAGGATTCATCCGAATGAAACGAACCTTGGATGTTAAAGAGGCACCAGGATTCGTCTGAATGGACTGAAACTATGATGGGAAAGAGGCTCTAGGATTCATCCGAATGGACAGAATCTTAGATGGGATTGAGGCATGATGATTTGTGCGATTGGTCCGAACCAAGGATGGGAAAGGTGGCACCAGGATTTGCCTGAATGGACCGAGCGTTGGTTGGGAAAGATGCACCAGGATCCGTCAGAATGGACCGAACCTTGGATGGGAAAGACGCACCACGATTCGTCTGAATGGGCCAAACCAGGATATAAAAGAGGCACCAGGATTCATCCAAATGGACCGAGCGTTGCATGGGTAAGATGCACCAGGATTCTTCCGAATGGACCGAACCTTGGAAGGGAAAGATGCATCGGGATTCGTCCGAATGAACCAAACCGTGGATGGAAAAGAGGCACCAAGACACGTACGAATGGACCGAACGTTGGATGGCGGACGAATCATGGATGGCAAAGAGGCACCCGAATTCGTCCGAATGGACTGAACCGTGGATGGGATAGGAGGCAGCAGGATTCGTCCGAATGGACCAAACCTTGGATGGGAAAGGAGGCACCAGGATTCATCCAAATGGACTGAACCATGGATGGGAAAGGGGCACCAGGAATCGTCCGAATTGACCAAACCTTGGATGGGAAAGAGGCACCAGGACTCGTTCGAATGGACCGAACCTTGGATGGGAAATAGGCACCAGGATTCGTCCGAATGGACCGAACCATGGATGGGAAAGTGGCGCCCCAATTCGTTCGAATGGATCGAACCTTGAATGGGAAAGGAGGCACCAGGTTTCTTCCAAATAGACCGAAACATGGAAGGGAAAGGAGGCACCAAGATTCGTCCAAATGGACCAAACCATGGATGGGAAAGAGGCACCTGGGCTCGTCCGAATGGACCAAACCATGGATGGGAAAGGTGGCACCAGGATTCAACCGAATGGACGGAAACTTGGGTGGGAAAGAGGCTCTAGGATTCGTCTGAATGGACCAAACCTAGGATGGGAAAGAGGCAACAGGATTCGTCCGAATGGACCAAACATTGGAAGGGAAAGAGGCACCAGGACTCGTCCGAATGGACTGAACCATGGATGTCAAAGGAGGCACCAGGATTCATTCGAGTGGATCGAACCATGGATGGGAATGGAGGCACCAGAATTCGTTTGAAAGGACCAAACTTTGGATGGGGTTGGAGGCTCCAGGTTTTGTCCGAATGGACTAAACCTTGGACGGTAAAGAGGCACCAGAATTTGTCCGAAAGGACCTAACCTTTTATGGTAAAGAGGCACCAGGACTCGTCCAAATGTACCGAACCATGGATGGGAAATAGGCAAAAGGATTCCTCCGAATGCACTGAACCTTGGATGGGAAACGAGGCACGAAGATTCTTCTGAGTGGACCGAACATTGTATGGGAAATTGGCACCAGGATTCGTCTTATTGGATTGAACCATGGATGGGATAGGAGGCACCAGGATTCGTCCGAATGGACCGAAACATGGATGGGAAAAGGGGCACCAGGTTTTGTCTGGTTGGACTGAACCTTGGATGGGAAAGGGGCACTAGATTCGTCCGAATTGACAAACCCTTGGATGGGAAAGAGGCACCAGGACTTGTTCGAATGGACCGAACCTTGGATGGGAAAGGAGGCACCAGGATTCGTTCGAATGGACCGAACCTTGGGTGGGTAAGAGGCACCAGGATTCGTCTGAATGGACCAAACCTTGGATGGGAAAGTGTCACCATGACTAGACCGAATGGACCGAACCTTGGATGGGAATGAGGCACCAGGATTCGTCCAAAAGGACTGAACATTGGATGGGAAAGATGCACCAGGATTCATCCGAATGGACCGAACCTTGGATGGGAAAGGGGCACCAGTATTCGTCCGATTGGATCGAACCATGGATGGGAAAGGAGGCACCAAGATTCTTCCAAATGGACCAAACCATGGATGGGAATGGAGGCACCAAGATTCGTCCGAATGGACCGAACCTTGGATGGGAAAGAGCCACCTGGATTCGTCCAAATGGATCGAACCTTGGATGGGAAAGGAGGCACTAGGATTCTTCCAAATGGATCGAACTATGGCTGGGAAAGGAGGCACCAGGATTCGTTCGAATGGGCCAAACCATGGAAGGGAATGAGGCACCAGGATTCGTCCAAATGGACCGAACCTTGGATGGGTAAGATGCACCAGGATTTGTCTAAATGGACCGAACCTTAGAAGGGAAAGATGCACCTGGATTCGTCCGAATGAACCAAACCGTGGAATGGAAAGAAGCACCTACATTCGTCTGAAAGGACCAAACCATGGATGGCGGACGAATCTTGGATTGGAAAGAGGCACCCAGATTCGTTTGAATGGGTCGAACCATGGATGGGAAAGGAGGCACCTAGATTCGTCTGAATGGGCCAAACCTAGGATGGGAAATGAGGCACCAGGATTTGTCTGAATAGACTGAACCATGGATGGGAAAGGGGCACCAGGATTCGTCTAAATTGACCAAACCTTGGTTGGGAAAGAGGCACCAGGACTCGTCCGAATGGACCGAACCTTGGATGGGAAATAAACAAAAGGATTCCTTCGAATGCACTGAACCTTGGATGGGAAACGAGGCACGAAGATTCATCTGAGTGGACCGAACATTGTAAGGGAAATTGGCACCAGGATTCGTCTTATTGGATTGAACCATGGATGGGATAGGAGTAACCAGGATTCGTTCGAATGGACCGAACCATGGATGGGAAAATGGGCACCAGGTTTTGTCTGATTGGACTGAACCTTGGATGGGAAAGGGGCACCAGATTCGTCCGAATTGACCAAACCTTAGATGGGAAAGAGGCACCAGGACTTGTTCGAATGGACCGAACCTTGGATGGGAAAGGAGGCACTAGGATTCGTTCGAATGGACCGAACCTTGGGTGGGTAAGAGGCACCAGGATTCATCTGAATGGACCAAACCTTGGATGGGAAAGTGTCACCATGACTAGACCGAATGGACCGAAACTTGGATGGGAATGAGGCACCAGGATTCGTCCGAATGGACTGAACCATGGATGGGAAAGATGCACCAAGATTCATCCGAATGGACCGAACCATGGATGGGAAAGGGGCACCAGTATTCGTCCGAATGGATCGAACCATGGATGGGAAAGGAGGCACCAAGATTCTTCCAAATGGACCAAACCATGGTTGGGAATGAAGGCACCAGGATTCATCCGAATGGACTGATCCATGGATGGGAAAGAGGCACCTGGATTCGTCCAAATGGAATGAACCTTGGATGGGAAAGGAGGCACTAGGATTCTTCCAAATGGATCGAACCATGGATGGGAAAGGAGGCACCAGGATTTGTCCGAATGGGCCAAACCTTGGAAGGGAATGAGGCACCAGGATTCGTCCGAATGGACCGAACCTTGGATGGGTAAGATTAACTAGGATTTGTCCAAATGGACCGAACCTTGGATGGGAAAGATGCACCTGGATTCGTCTGAATGAACCAAACCGTGGAATGGAAAGAAGCACCTAGATTCGTCCGAAAGGACTAAACCTTGGATGGCGGACGAAACTTGGATTGGAAAGAGGCACCCAGATTCGTCTGAAAGGGTCGAACAATGGATGGGATAGGAGGCACCAAGATTCGTCTGAATGGGCCAAACCTAGGATGGGGAATGAGGCACCAGGATTTGTCTGAATAGACTGAACCATGGATGGGAAAGGGGCACCAGGATTCGTCCGAATTGACCAAACCTTGGTTGCGAAGGAGGCACCAGGACTCGTCCGAATGGACCGAACCTTGGATGGGAAATAGGCACCACGATTCATCTGAATGGACCGAACCTTGGATGGGAAAGGAGGCACCAAGATTCGTCTGAATGGACCGAACCATGGATGGGAAATTGGCACCAGGATTTGTGCAAATGGATCGAACCATGGGTGGGAAAGTGGCACCAGGATTCGCCTGAATGGACCAATCCATGGATGGGAAAGAGGCACCTGGATTCGTCCAAGTGGACTGAACAATGGATGGAGATGATGCACCTGGATTCATCCGAATGGACCGAACCTTGGATGGGAAAGAGGTACCAGGATTTGTCTGAATGGACCAAACCATGGATGGGAATGGCGGCACCAGGATTCGTCCAAATGGACCGAAACTTGGATGGGAAAGGAGGCACCAGTATTCGTCCGAATGGACCAAACATTGGATGGGAAAGTTGCACTAGGATTCATCCGAATGGACTGAACCTTGGATGGGAAAGAGGCACCTGGATTCGTTTCAATGAAGCAAACCTTGGATGGGAAAGAGGCACCACGATTTGTCTGAATGGACCGAGCCATGGATGGGAAAGAGGCACCAGGATTCGTTCGAATGGAACGAACCTTGGATGGTAAATGAGGCACCAGGATTTATGCGAATGGACCGAACCTTGGGTGGGAAAATGGCACCAGGATTCGTCCGAATGGACCAATCCTTGGATGGGAAAGAGGCACCAGGATTCGTCTGAGTGGACTGAAAAGTGGATGGGAATGATGCACCAGGATTCATCCGAACGGACCAAACATTGGATGGGAAAGAGGCACACGGATTCGTCCGAATGAACCGAACCTTGGATGGGAAAGAGGCACCAAGATTCGTTTGAATTGACCGAACCTGGGATGGGAAAGAGGCACCAGGATTCGTCCGAATGGACCTAACCATGGAGGGGAATGGTGGCAGCAGTATTCGTCCTAATGGACCGAAACTTGGATGGGAGAAAAGGCACCTGTATTCATCCGAACGGACCAAACATTGGATGGGAAAGATGCACTACGATTCATCCAAATGGACAGAACCTTGAATGGGAAAGAGGCACCGGGATTCGTTCGAATGAACCAAACCTTGGATGGGAAATAGGCACCAAGATTTGTCCGAATGGACCGAGCCTTGGATGGAAAATAGGCACCAAGATTCGTCTGAATGGATTGAACATTGGATGGGAAAGAGGCACCAAGATTCGTCCTAATGGACCGAACCATGGTTGGGAAAGAGGCACCTTGATTCGTTCGATTGGATCGAACCTTGGATGGGTAAGGAGGTGCCAGGATTATTCCAAATGGACCGAATGATGGATGGGAAAGGAGGCACCAGGATTTGCCCGAATGGATCGAACCTTGGATGGCAATGAGGGACCTGGATTCTTCCGAATGGATTGAAGCTTCGATGGGACAGGAGGCACCAGGATTCTTCCTAATGGACGAAACCATGGATGGGAAATGAGGCACCAGGATTCGTCCGAATGGGCCAAACCATGGAAGGGAATAAGGCACCAGGATTCGTCCGAATGGACCTAACCATGGAGGGGAATGGTGGCAGCAGTATTCGTCCTAATGGATCGAAACTTGGATGGGAGAAAAGGCACCTGTATTCATCCGAACGGACCAAACATTGGATGGGAAAGATGCACTACGATTCATCCGAATGGACAGAACCTTGAATGGGAAAGAGGCACCGGGATTCGTTCGAATGAACCAAACCTTGGATGGGAAATAGGCACCAAGATTTGTCCGAATGGACCGAGCCTTGGATGGAAAATAGGCACCAAGATTCGTCTGAATGGAACGAACCTTGGATGGGAAATGCGGCACCTAGATTCATCCTAATGGACCGAACCTTGGAAGAGAAAGGAGGCACCACGGTTTGTCCGAATGGACCAAACCATGGATGGGAAAGAGGCACTAGGATTCGTCCGAATGGACAGAACCTTGGATGGGTGAGATACACCGGGATTCGTCTAAATGGACCGAAACTTGGAAGGGAAAGATGCACCTGGATTCGTCCGAATGAACCAAACCGTGGATGGGAAAGAAGCACCAAGAATCGTTCGAAAGGACCTAACCTCGGATGGCGGACGAATCTTGGATGGGAAAGAGGCTCCCAGATTCGTCTGAATGGGTCGAACCATGGATGGGATAGGAGGCGCTAGGATTCGTCCAATTGGGCCGAACCTTGGATGGGAAAAGCGGCTCCTGGATTTGTCCGAATGGACTGAACCTTGGATGGGAAAGGGGCACCAGGATTCGTCCAAATTGACCAAACCTTGGTTGGGAAAGAGGCACCAGGACTCGTCCGAATGGACCGAACCTTGGATGGAAAATAGGCTTCACGATTCGTCCAAATGGACCGAACCTTGGATGGGAAAGGAGGCACCACTATTCATTCGAATGGACCGAACATTGGATGGGAAAGATGCACTAGGATTCATCCGAATGGACTGAACCTTGGATGGGAAAGAGGCACTTGGATTCGTTTGAATGAACCAAACCTTGGATGGGAAAGAGGCACCAAGATTTGTCTGAATGGACCGAGCCTTGGATGGGAAAGAGGCACCAGAATTCATCCGAATGGAACGAAACTTGGATGGGAATTGAGGCACCAGGATTCGTGCGAATGGACCGAACCTTGGGTGGGAAAGTGCACCAGGATTCGTCCGAATGGACCAATCCTTGGATGGGGAAGAGGCACTTGGATTCGTCCGAGTGGACTGAACCATGGATGGGAATGATGCACTAGGATTCATCCGAATGGACCGAACCTTGGATGGGTAAGAGGCACCCGTATTCGTCCGAATGAACCAAACCATGGAACTGAAATATGCACCACGATTTGTCTGAATGAACCAAACATTGGATGTGAAAGAGGCACCAAGATTCGTCCGGAAGGACCGAACCTCGGATGGCGGACGAACTTTGGATGGGAAAAAGGCACCCGGATTCGTCTGAATGGACCAAACCTTGGATGGGATAGGAGGCACTAGGATACGTCCGAATGGACAGAACCTCGGTTGGGATAGGAGGCACCAGGATTCATTCGAATGGACTGAACCGTGGATGGGAAACGGTCACCAGGATTCATCCAAAATGACCAAACCTAGGATGGGAAAGAGGCACCAGGACTCGTTTGAATGGACTGAAACATGGATGCCAAATAGGCTCTCAGATTCGTCCGAATGGACCGAACCATGGATGGGAAAGGAGGCACCAAGACTCGTCCGAATTGACTGATACTTGGATGGGAAAGAGGCACTAGGATTCGTGCGAATGGACCAAACCTTGGATGGTAAATAGGCACCAGGATTCGACCGAATGGACCTAACCATGGATGGGAAAACGACACTAGGATTCGTCAGTATGGACCAAACCTTGGATGGGAAAGGCGGCACTACGGTTCCTCCGAATTGACAGGACCTTGGATGGGAAAGAGGCCCAGGGATTCGTCCGAATAGAATGAACCTTGGATGGTGAAGGAGGCACCAAGATTCGTCTGAATGGATCAAACATTCGATAGGAAAGAGGCACCAAGATTCGTCCGAATGGACCGAACCATGGATGGGAAAGAGGCACCTTGATTGGTCTGATTGGATCGAACCTTGGTGGGAAAGGAGGCACCCGGATTCTTCCAAATGGACCGAACCATGGATGGTAAAGGAGGCACTAGAATTCGTCCGAATGGACCGAACATTGGTTGGGAATGAGGCACCAGGACTCGTCCGAATGGACCGAACCACGGATGGGAAAGGAGACACCGGGATTCAACCGATTGGACCGAAACTTGGGTGGGAAAGAGGCACTTGGATTCGTCTGAATGGACCATATCTAGGATGGGAAAGAGGCACCAGGACTCATCCGATTGGACCGAACAATGTATGGGAAATTGGCACCAGGATTCGTCTGAATGGACCGAAACTTGTATGGGAATGAGGCACCAGGATTCATGCGAATTGACAGAACCTTGGATGGGAAAGAGGCACCAGGATTAGACCGAATGGACTGAACCATGGATGGGAATGGCGGCACTAGGATTTGTTCGAATGGACCGAACCATGGATTGGAAAGGTGGCACCAGGATTCATCCGAATGGACTGAAACTTGGATGGGAAGGGGTGCCAGGATTCGTTTGAATGGATCGAACCATGGATGGGAAAGCGGTACCAGGATTCGTTCGAATGGACTGAACCTTGGATGGGTAAGATGCACCAGGATTCGTCTGAATGGACCGAACCTTGGAAGGGAAAGATGCACATGGATTCGTCCGAATGTACCATACCGTGGATGGGAAAGATGCAGCAAGATTCATTCGAAAGGACTGAACCTTGGATGGTGGATGAATCTTGGATGGGAAATAGGCATTCGAATTTGTCCGAATGGATCGAACCAAGGATGGGATAGGAGGCACCAGGATTCGTCCGAATGGAGTGTACCTTGGATGGGAAAAGCGGTGCCAGGATTTGTCCGAATGGATTGAACCTTTTATGGGAAAGGGGCACCAGGACTCGTTCGAATTGACCAAATCTTGGATGGGAAAGTGGCACCAGGACTCGTCCGAATGGACAGAACCTTGGAAGGGAAAGGAGGCACCAGGATTCGTTTGAATGGACCAAACCTTCGGTGGTTAAGAGGCCCTAGGATTCGTCTGAATGGACCAAACTTTCATGGGAAAGAGACACCAGGTTTCGTCCGAATGGACCGAAACTTGGATGGGAATGAGTCACCAACATTCGTCCTAATGGACTGAAACTTGGATGGGAAAGATGCACCAGGATTCATTCGAATGGACTGAACCTTGGATGGGAAAGGGGCCCCAGGATTCGTCCGAATGGATCGAACCTTGGATGGGAATGGAGGCACCAAGATTCTTCCAAATGGACCGAACCATGGATGGGAAAGGAGGCACCAGGATTCGTCCAAATGGACCGACCCTTGGAATGGAAAGGAGGCACCAGGATTTGTCCGAATGGATAGGACCTTGGATGGGAAAGAGGCACCGGGATTCGTCCGAATGGAACGAACCTTGGATGGGAAAGGAGGCACCAAGATTCGTCTGAATGGATTGAACATTGGATGGGAAAGAGGCACCAAGATTCGTCCTAATGGACCGAACCATGGTTGGGAAAGAGGCACCTTGATTCGTTCGATTGGATCGAACCTTGGAAGGGTAAGGAGGCGCCAGGATTATTCCAAATGGACCGAATGATGGATGGGAAAGGAGGCACCAGGATTTGCCCGAATGGATCGAACCTTGGATGGCAATGAGGGACCTGGATTCTTCCGAATGGATTGAAGCTTCGATGGGACAGGAGGCACCAGGATTCTTCCTAATGGACGAAACCATGGATGGGAAATGAGGCACCAGGATTCGTCCGAATGGGCCAAACCATGGAAGGGAATAAGGCACCAGGATTCGTCCGAATGGACCGAACCATGGATGGGTAAGATGCACCAGGATTCGTCTAAATGGACAGAACCTTTGACGGGGAAGATGCACCTGGATTCATCCGAATGAACCAAACCGTGGATGGGAAAGATGAACCTTGATTTGTCCGAATGGACTGAACCATGGATTGCAGACAAATCTTGGATGGGAAATTGGAACCCGGATTCGTCAGAATGGGCCAAACCATGGATGGGATAGGAGGCACCACGATTCGTCCGAATGGACCGAACCTTGGATGGGAAAAGAGGCACCAGGATTTTTCCGAAAGGACTGAACCTTGGATGGGAAAGGGGCACCAGGATTCGTCCGAATTGACCAAACCTTGGTAGGGAAAGTGGCACTAGGATTTGTCCGAATGGATTGACCCTTGGATGGGAAAGGGGCACTAGGATCCTTCCGAATTGACCAAACCTTGGATGGGAAAGAGGCACCAGGAGTCGTTCGAATGGACCGAACCATGGATGGGAAAGGAGGCACCAGGATTCGTTTGAATGGACCGAACCTTGGGTGGGTAAGAGGCACCAGGATTCGTCTTAATGGACCAAATTTGGGACGGGAATGAGACACCAGGATTTGACCGAATGGACCGAACCTTGGGTGGGAATGAGGCACCAGGATTCTTCGGAATGGACCGAACCTTGGATGGGAAAGGTGCACTAGGATTCGTCTCAATGAACCAAACCTTGGATGGGAAAGAGTCACCCAGATTCGTCCAAATGGACTAAACATTGGATGGGAAAGTGGTACTGGGATTCGTCTGAATGGACCGAACCAAGGATGGGAAAGAGGCACCAGGACAAGTCCGAATAGACCAAACCATGGATGGGAATGGAGGCACCAGGATTCGTCTCAATGGATCGAACCATGGATGGGAAAGTGGCACTAGGATTTGTTAGAATGGACCAAACCTTGGAAGGAAAGAGGCTATAGTATTCGTCTGGATGGACCGAACCATGGATGGGAATGAGGCACCAGGATTCGTCCTAATGAACCAAACCTTGGATGGTAAAGAGGCACCAAGATACGTCCAAATGGACCGAACCTAGGATGGGAAAGAGGCAACTTGATTCGTACGAATGGACCGAACCTTGGAAGGGATCGATGCACCTGGATTCGTCCGGATGAACCAAACCGTGGATGGGAAAGTAGGACCAAGATTCGTCTGAAAGAACCTAACCTTGGATGGCGGACGAATCTTGGATGGGAAAGAGGCACATGGATTAGTTTGAATGGGTCGAACCATGGATGGGATAGGAGGCACCAGGATTCGTCCGAATGGGCCGAACCTTGGATGGGAAAAGAGGCACCAGGATTCGTCCGAATGGGCCGAACCTTGGATGGGAAAAGAGGCACCAGGATTTGTCCGAATGGACTGAACCTTGGGTGGGAAAGGGGCTCCAGGATTCATCCGAATTGACCAAACCTTGGTTGGGAAATAGGCACCACGATTCGTCCGAATGGACCGAACCTTGGATGGGAAAGGAGGCACCAGTATTCGTCTGAATGGACCGAACACTGGAAGGGAAAGATGCACTAGGATTAATCCAAATGGACTGAACCGTGGATGGGAAAGAGGCACCAGGATTCGTTCAAGTGAACCAAACCTTGGATGGGAAAGAGGCACCAAGATTTGTCTGAATGGACCGAGCCTTGGATGGGAAAGAGGCACCAGGATTCGTCTGAATGGAACGAACCTTGGATGGGAAATGAGGCACCAAGATTCGTGCGAATGGATCGAACATTGGATGGGAAAGAGGCACCAAGATTCGTCCAACTGGACCGAACCATGGATGGGAAAGAGGCACCTGGATTCGTTCGATTGGATCGAACCTTGGATGGGAAAGGAGGCACCAGGATTCTTCCAAATGGACCGAACCATGGATGGGAAAGGGGGCACCAGGATTCGTCCGAATAGACCGAACCTTGGATGGGAAAGAGGCACCAGGACTCGTCCAAATGGACTGAACCATGGATGGTAAAGATGCACCACAATTCATCTTAATGAACCAAACCATGGATGGGAAAGAGGCACAACGATTCGTCTGAAAGGACCGAACCTCGGATAACAAACGAATCTAGGATAGGAAAGAGGCACCCGGATTCGTCCAAATGGACCAAACCATGGATGGGATAGGAGGCACCAGGATACGTCCGAATGGACCAAACCTTGGATGGGAAAGGAGGCACCAGGATTCATCCGAATGGAACGAACCGTGGATGGCAAAGGGTCACCAGGATTCGTCTGAAATGACAAAACCTAGGATGGAAAGAGGCACCACGACTCGTCCGAATGGACCGAACCATGGATGCCAAATACGCACTCGGATTCGTTCGAAAGGATCGAACCATGGATGGGAAAGGAGGCACCAAGACTCGTCCGAATGGACCGAACATTGAATGGGAAATTGGCACCAGGATTCATCTGAAAGGACTGATACTAGGATGGGAATGAGGCACCAGGATTAATGCGAATGAACCGAACCATGGATGGGACGTAGGCACTAGGATTCGACCGAATGGACCTAACCATGGATGAGAAAAAGGCACTA
>JAMKQA010003654.1:0-18203 GCA_024699735.1 Posidonia australis
CATGTGAGGTTCATCTGTGGGGGAGGGTTTGGATGCTTGGGATGTGAGCATCGTTCGTATTCCTGTTTTCTTCTTCACCACTCGACACAACAGTTTTTTTTCTTGATTTGTGTTTGGATTAGGGTTTCCTTTTAATTAGATTTAATTATTAATGGATTTTATTGAGTTTTACTTGATTAAGGTTTTTGCTGAATTAATTTGAGTTTTAAATGGTTTTCATGTATTTTACTTGATTTTGTTTTTAATTAATTGTTTTACTTAATTAATTTCAGTTTAAAACGATTTACATGTATTTTACTTGTTTTTAGTTTTAATTAGAGTTTTTTTACTTAGTTAATTTGGATTTTAAAATGGTTTAAATGGATTTTATTAGATTTTTGTTTTAATTAAATGTTTTATCTTGATTAGTTTGAATTATAATGTCTTAAATGAGTTTTATTTTAGTTTGGCTTTTTGATTATGGGTTTTTGCTCGAATTAGGCTAGAGTGGACTTGTGTGGGCCTAAATGGGCTTGCGTGGACCTAAGTGGGTTTGAGTGGGTTTAGGTTGAGCTAAGGTTTAAGTGGAGTGAGAGTTTTGGTGGTGTTAGGATTTTGGTTTGATGGTCATGACTAGAATATCTTTTCAAATGAGCCTGCTGCTAAGTAACTGTAAAATCGGAGTGTCTATAGATGTCCTTCCCTGTGCGAGGTTGAGGGAACAAAGACTGATGCTCAGGGTTGACAAGAAACCCCGCCTGAGTTTACAGGGGAGTGGTATTCGTTGTGGGGTCGTGAACCACTTATTTGTTGGTTGCACCGAAAGTCACGACTCATGGCCCATGCATGATGCAGATGCAATGGTTGACCCTAATGCCAAGTTATGCATGATGCAACTGATGCATGAAGACGATGGTAATGATGAGTGGGTAGCCCATCAGCCCACGAAGGGGAGCACGAGGGATTTCCCAACTCATGCCAAGGGATGCCTGGTCAAGACTATTGAGCTTGTCACACGACAAGGAGAACTTGGCAAATGATAGACCTTTCGGCCCGAAAGGATACATGGCAAGCTATCGGACTTGCCGACCGAGGGTAGAGTGATGACGAATGTCTACCGGATAGTGTGGGATATTAGCTCGCTCCGGACAATGTGACGGTCATCAACAAAATAGTTTGGGGTATCAACCCACTCTGGACAATGTAATGAATGTCAATCAGATAGTTTGGGGTATCAGCCCGGTGATGAGTTGACAGACTCATCATCGGATAGTTGGGGTTATCAGTCTAAATGATAGTTGAGGATATCAGCCTAACTGATAGTTTACATAGTGGGTCCTGCTCTGGACCTCGCCCGAGGCCTATAAGAAGATGAAAATAAGACTTGTTGGACTAGAGCAAGTCCAACAGAGTAGATGGCACCGAGATCCGTCTGTCCGAGGCGAATCTGGGATAGGATCATCTAGACCTCACCCAAGGCCTAGAAGAAGATGGAAATGAGACTTGTTCGACATAAGGCAAGTTCAACAGAGAAGAAGGCACAGGGATTCGTCCATCTGAAGCGAATCTGGGATGGGAACATCTAGACCTTGCCCGAGGCCTAAAAGGAGATGGAAATATGACTTGTTCGATATAGAGCAAGTCCAACAAAGAAAATGGCACCAACATTCGTTCGTCTGGAGCGAATCTAGGATGGGAACATCTAGACCTCACCCGAGGCCTAAAAGGAGATGGAAATATGACTTGTTCGATATAGAGCAAGTCCAACAAAGAATATGGCACCAACATTTGTTCGTCTGGAGCGAATCTGGGATGGGAACATCTAGACCTCGCCCGAGGCCTAGACGAAGATGGAAATAAGACTTGTTCGACTAGGACAAGTCCAACAAAGTAGATGGTACCGAGATTCATCCGTCCGGAGCGAATCTGGGATGAGAACATCTAGACCTCGCCCGAGGCCTAGAAGAAGATGGAAATAGGACTTGTTCGACTAGGCAAGTCCAATAAAGTAGATGGCACCGGGATTCGTCCATCTAGAGTGAATTTGGGATAAGAACATCTAGAACTCACCTGAGGCGTAGAAGAAGATGGGAATAAGACTTGTTCGATATAGAGCAAGTCCAACAAAGAAGATGGCATTGAGATTTGTCCGTCTGGAGCTAATCTGGGATGGAAACATTTAGACCTCGCTAGAGGCCTAGAAGAAGATGGAAATGAGACTTGTTCGACATAGAGCAAGTCCAACAGAGTTGATGGCACCGAGATTCGTCAGTCTGAAGCGAATATGGGATGAGAACATCTAGACCTCGCTTAAGGCCTAGAAGAAGATGGAAATAAGACTTGCTCGACTAGGGCAAGTCCAACAAAGTAGATGGCACCAAGATTCGTTCGTCTGAAGCGAATCTTGGATGGGAACATCTAGACCTCACCTGAGCCCTAGAAGAAGATGGAAATAAGATTTGCTCGATATAAAACAAGTCCAACAAAGATGATGGCTCCAAGTTTCGTCTGCTCAGAGCGAATCTGGGATGAGAACATCTAGACCTTGCCTGAGGCCTAGAAGAAGATGGAAATAAGACTTGTTCGACTAGGGCAAGTCCAACAAAGTAGATGGCACCGAGATTCGTCCGTCTGGAACGAATCTTGTATGGAAACATCTAGACCTCGCCCATGGCCTAGAAGAAGATGGAAATAAGACTTGCTCGATATAGAGCAAGTTTAACAAAGAAGATGGCACCGAGATTCGTCTACCTAAAGCAAATTTTGGATGAGAACATCTAAACCTTGCCCGTGGCCTAGAAGAAGATGGAAATGAGACTTGTTCGATATAGAGCAAGTCCAACAGAGATGGCACCGAGATTCGTGTGCCCAGAGCGAATCTGAGACGGGGACATCTAAACCTCACTCGAGGCCTAGAAGAAGATGGAAATGAGACTTGCTTGACATAGAGCAAGTCCAATAGAGTAGATGGCACTGAGATTCATCTGCCTGGAGCGAATCTCGGATGGGAACATCTAGACCTCGCCCAAGGCCTAGAAGAAGATGGAAATGAGACTTGTTCGGCATAGAGCAAGTCCAACAAAATAGATGGCACTGAGATTTGTTCGTCCGGAGCGAATCTGGGATGAGAACATCTAGACCTCGCCCGAGGCCTAGAAGAAGATGAAAATGAGACTTGCTCGAATAGAGCATGTCCAACAAAGTAGATGGCACCGAGATTCTTTCGTTGAGAGCGAATCTAGGATGGGAACATCTAGACCTCACTTGAGACCTAGAAGAAGATGGAAATAAGACTTGTTCAACATGGAGCAAGTTCAATAGAGTGGATTTGATTCTGTATGAGTAGAACGGAAAATCGATATGACTTCTTCCGACCGGAGCAAAGTTGAAAGGAGAAATAATTGGATTCTACCTTACCTGGTATAATAGTCTATAACGACTTCATTTGTCCAGGCCTAGACATGAAATCAAAACAAGATTCTTGACTATTAGTCAAGTAGACCCCAGCACCAAGTCGATAGGCAGAAGAGAGTAGTAGTTTGAACCAGTTAAGCACGTATTGTTGCAATGGCGATTTCCACTTCATATCAATCACAAGCATCCAAACAAGCTAGCAATGGCGTTTTAATGAACTTATTGTAGCAGTCAAATACAATTCAGTGATTATACTGTTTTAGTAAGCAATGAATAAGCAGAGTGACACAAATATCAAGAGTCTACATCATCCCTGGATCTCTTAGAGCCTCTGATTTTGGGAAACAGTGCATGGCTTGGTGAAGCTCCACAGATCGGTCAGGTTTCTTCAACTTTGGCTTTATAATCAGCTGAACATCCCTTCCCTTCTATGACTGTGAGATCATCCAATCGGATGAGCCATTAAGTAGGTGTGATAGCTTCTTAGTCATGGTATAAGAGCTAAGTGGGCACTCCTAGAATCAAGCTGGCATTAGTCCTTGAGTAAAGGAATCGTGTTGGTAGCCGAACTGCCACATCACGCGAATTAGATGATACTCAACTCCACCAGTCAGCCCTGGTAGGATGATAAGCTGCATATCAGTAGTATTGAAGAAAGCTTCAAAGGTATGAGCGGCCGAATGAATGATGCACTAGATCACCTTGTCTTCTTTCAAACTCTCTAATCACTAATACTCCTTTGCGAACTGAGTTGAGTGTGCTAGCATGACCACTTTGGCAGTAAACTTCAAAGGTCGACCGTTGAGAGCGTAAGACCGACCGGCCAACCACACCTGTACAAAAGCTCCACAACCATAAAAGTATCGGCATCATCACAATGACCGGTCTAAGGCTCGGTAAGTCTCTACAAGGATAACTAGGGCCAAGTCAATCTGACAGGTTACCACTACTAAAGCAATTTCTGCAACCTTGATATTCACGACTATAACGCCTCGAACCCAGACATGTTACCAAAATCATAGTATCATAAGCAAAATTATACTAATTACAGTAAAATTAAATAACTGTAACTAAGGCTCACCTCTAGGAAACAATGTGCGACTAGAAGTTCCGACTCCGGCATCGGGACTCGACTGTACCAAACTACACTTGAAAAACAAACAAGCATGCGTGAGTGACATCTAAGTCACTCAGTAAGCGCTCCAAACACACAAACCACAAAATCTCTGGAAACTATAAAACTCTGCTTTTAATTTTTTTTTTTTCAAAGCTTGGTTTTCTTTTGAAAATCCTTTTTTTCTTTTAAAATATCATTGCCTTTCCTTTTGTTTGAAATCACTTGGGAATTAAATCCCAAATCCAACTCCTTTCAAAACCCATCTTTCCTTTTCTTTTCAAAACATTTTGGAAATTTATCCCAAATTATATTCTCTTTCAGAAACACACATTTGCATTTTCTTTGGAAAACATTTGGAAATCATTTTCCAAAACATACCCTTTTCAATAGTTGCGATTTCTTCCCAAAATCACACTTTCAAATTCACATTTTTGACCAGATCCAGTCTAAAACACAATGTCTCTTGGGCTCAAAACAAAATCATAAATACTAGTTGGTAACTGGTTAAAACATCAATATTTTTTCATTCCAGGATTTTAGGACCATTCCTGAGTCCAACCCTGGTCAGGCCACATTTCTTTTCATTACTCAATTCACATTCTTTTCTTAATCATTTCCACTTTTCTTTACTGATGTTACCTTGATCAAAGGTAACCAGGCACACAAGCAGTAGGTGAGGACATCATTTCCCCTACCTCCCTGCACTACTGAGGTGAAATTCCCCGTGCGGGATGCGACCGCCCCGGCCAACCTGCCTTAATTCTTTCATATATGCACGGGGATATGTCTTTGTCTGACGCCCCATCGGTGACCCAAACAACTAGGTACAACGATCCAGGCTCAACCTACACCGTCGGTGACCTAAACAACTAGGTTTAATAACCTAGGCTCAGCCTACATCGTCACGAGCTCGGTGACCCAAACAACTAGGTACAACGACCTAGGCTCAGCCTACACCGTCACGAGCTTGGCAACCACAGTCGTGTCTAACAACTGGTTTCATTGGAGTCTCATACTCCTACCACGTTTTCGACACCAACCCCTGTGGTTCCTTAACACATTATTAGTGTTTCATTCCCAAAACTCTTTAAGCTTTTCTTTTCAAAACCATTTTCCATTTCATTCTTTTTCATTGCAGGAATCTGTTTCCATGCAAACACTTGACCCTCCACTGGGGTCCCAACTCAATTCATAAAAAACCATGTGTTTTAGAATCACAATTGAGTCTCATGCCCAAAAACCACACATAACCAACCATTTTATTTATTTATGGGGTCAAAACCCAAAACCATGCCTAAATCTACTTATTTGGGTTCCATACTCCTCCATGTCATTTACATGGGGAAAACATCATTAACATATGCTAAATGTCCATTTAAAACCTTTCCTTTCCATTTTATAATCACATTGTATATATCAGGGTCAGGGCAAAATCGGTAGACCGAATTTCAAGTTCGGTATACCGAAAATCCCTGGTTCGGTGCACCAAATATTTTCGATATACCAAAAATCCTTGATTTGGTCTACCGGTTGATTTCGGCCTGCCGAAACTAGGTATCCTAGCTTAATTTGACAGAGATTTGGTATGCCGAATTTAGTTCGGCATGCCAAATCGCCCGAAACCAAGGCACCTCCCCTATTCTAGCCAACGAAAATCGCCCAAGGTGGGAGTCTCAATCGGACCCCCAAACACACATCACAAAATACAAGTAAATCATGGGGTGTAGACCCTTAAGTCTACTTCAAAACCCCCCAAACCATTCATGATTTCATTGACCACACAATCCACATGAAAATCACAAAGGGAAGGAACTCAAGAACGACTATTATAGCCCTCAACTCAAAAATTTGCATATTCCTATAAATTTCAATTCTAACAGCATGTTATCTAATTATTCATGCATTTTAACTCATTCTCATCAATTTCCCTATTTTTCTATGATTTTACATGCATTTTACATTGATTTCATGCATTTAATCCATTTTCGAGGGAACACGAAACAGAGGGAAGGGAAGGGACCACGTACCTCTTCCTGCGAACCTCCCCTTACTGTAGTGAACTCCCCCTGCCTCAGCGAACCTCGACCTCCAGCGGACCCTCCTTCTTCCTATTTCTCTTCTTCCTAGCTCGTCTCCCTCTTCACTGCCTCCTCCTCCACTCGAACCCCTCTCCTATCTATATCTCCTCCTCCTCCCGCAAGCCACCAAACATCCATCCCATCGGAGGGGACGGGGAAGCACAGGTGGTGTCGTTGGTGGCACGGGTGTGGATGAGGGTGAGGAGAAAGAAGAAGAAGAGGACGTATGCCCGTGGGGAGAGAAAAGAGAGAGAGAGAAAAAAAAAGAAAGGAAGAAAAGGTAGGCACACAAACTAAGGCAACTGTGCATCCTCAGGATCAAACCCCACATTGGTTCCAAATCACAAGCAGGTGCACAGAAAGCCAACCACAAGCTCACACATCCAAGAAACAACAGATTATCCATTAATAAACCATTTACACAATATTACAATTAATTACATGGTTTACAAGTAAAAATGGATAATCAGGCCCAGATGTCACAACGACTGTCCGACCGTGGCTAAAAACAAGCTCACCCAAGAAGCGGACAACAAAGCCTCTCATCCACAACTCATCCCCCATGTAGGTGAGCATTTCGACCACCTTCTCAAAGTAAGTCAGTTGTAGCATCGGAGATAGTCCATCAGTACAGATAAGTCGACGACCACAATCGTCGGTTGACAGGCTGGTCAGTTCACTCTTGACTGAAGAGTATCTGTCGCGCCGCATAAAACTAGTGGGCCCCAGAAACTTCTGCAGAGAGCACACCTGAAAGACCTCCTCCAAAGTAGGGATTAATTCAACTCTTCCGGAGTGGAATACGTGGTTTGTAGGTTTCCAGAATCGGGCAACTATACACAAAAAGTATCGGGAGACCTCCACATTTGCAATGTCCAAGAACATTAATGAGATGTCCCTAGTCCACAACTTGTCGCGATCACTGTCTGTTAATTTCCCCATCCACGTCCGGAGAATATCTGAACACCGTGTCGGTATGACCATCATGGGGAAACACATGATCAATAGGGTAACTTTGGCTTCTCATGATTCATGTTGAACCGGAAAGGGAAGAGGAACTCCTGCAGAACATTCTCTGAATATTAACGTTGTTCCACACAGCAATATTTTATAAAGTCTAATGCAAATAAAAAGAGTGCAGTAGAAATAGATTGAGTATCAGAAAGACCAGTCCATGGCTAAGATTGAATGTCGAAATCGAGACTGAGTAGACTAAACAATAGGCTATCGAACGGACTAACTCGTGCGCATAGCCTCAACAAGAGGTCTTGGTTACTAACTGGTCAAGACCAAGTGCCCCAAATTGGTGGGAAACAAACACCCACACCGATGGTCGAGATTGTCGGGTGACAGAGTCGACATTGGGTACCTAAGAAGTCAACTGTGCCATTCAACCTGAGAGGAATACTACATAACTCGATAATAAAGTTTTTACCGCTGGATAGGTTGCTTTAAAGTGATATGCAAGATAGAGAGTATCTTGCCAACTTTGCAGAATCACGGTAGAAGCTGGAAGCAATGATTACAGCTCCTATTACTGTCATGAATTGCTATATCTTGCAACTCATCTCTATAGAGTGTACCAGAGACCTGCGTAAGTGCCGAGGCTAGGAATGTGTCTGGGCTCTGACTGGGCGTAATCCTCAGGAATCCCGTGCCTGTTGCTGTGGTGTTGAGGGGATAGTTTACTTGCAAGAATGATTGAAGAAAGGCCTCCTCTCTGCATCTGACTACTTTGTAAACTACTCATCCTACTCTGAAAGGCAGCAGACATGCCCTCTGGTTCGACAGTAAAGGTTCGGATTGGTAGGGCCCTGAACATGTAAGTGACCAAAGCACTGGCTCGGTGCATCCATACACGAGGTAACTGGCATGCCCCCGGGTAGATAATGGGATTTTCAATCCTTAGAGCAGTTGACATGCCCTTGGTCGAGTATCTTGTTCTCAAAGTGTGTTGCAGCAAATTTAGCGTGCCTAACCAAAAGACAACTAACATGCCCCTAGTTAGATATAGGAGTTCTTCCACAAGGCAACTGACATGCCCCTGGTTTGGGTATCCTTTGCTAAATTCTCAACCCAAAAGGTAGCTGGCATGCCGCTAGTTCAAGAATGAAGCAGTGCCTTGCAAAGCGGATGGGATGAACGATCATGAGTTATGCACGAATGAATGATGCTATTTTTATTGTTTTGCTATTTTTTGTTGCCCTCAGCTTTTGGAAAGCTTCTAATGCCTATCATTGGGAAGGAGGAAATCTCTAACTCACCAGACACTACCTAGACATCCTACATTGTAGGTGGCACTCTAGAAAGGGTGAGGTAATAGTTTGTTGGGTTGTGTGGTGGAACAGGCTTCGCATCAAACTCCCTAAGGCCCTACACTTACTTTTTTCAATTATCCTCTTTCTTTTACTCCCTCATAGGCTTGTGGATTGACTCTGTCCCTTGCTTGGTGGTAATGGGTACCTAGGCAGTTGCTGCTTTGATGGTGAGTGAGGGGTGGCTAATCCCTAGGGCGTTGTGGACCCGTTTTAGGTACATGCTTCTACTCCTCTCCAAGTTATATGATAGGGACATAGTTACTCCATTCACCTCTTTCTCTTAGGGCCAACTTTTGTCTGTGCCTTCTATCTCCTTATTTCTTTTAGTGCCCTTATTTATGACAGTATTTTTTCACTCACACACTCACTCACATCCTAACATTTTATCTCCCTCTGGAGGTGTAGGTCCATCAGGGCGTTTCGATTTGTCGCCTTGTTCTCAATGGGTGGTGGCTCCCTCACTTACTAGAACGTCTATGTAGTATCGACTAAGGAGGAATAGACCCCTTTCCCTAATAGGCAAGCTTATCCGATTTTCATCATCGAGCATATGCTTATGCAAATGCTACTAGTGCTTTTATTAATGTGTGCATGCATGAATTTATTATTATTATTTTTGAGCTTTTGTGTCGAGATGCAGTGCGTGTATAACAAGTGCAAAAGAAGACATGAGTGAAATATGATACAAAATGCATGAATAAAGAGAATAATGCATGTGCAAATGCAATAGAAGAGCTTTGCAAGGCAAGGATACGACTCCATATCACTGGTAATACTTCTTCAGGTAGCATGAGTTGACTGGCTCTGATTGCTCAATGTGGTCCATGTCCTTGAGGATTACGGCTCCCTTAGAGAATGTCTATTTGATGATGTAGGGGCCGTGCCAGTTGGGTCTGAATTTGCCGCGAGTGTCAGGGAGGTGGATTGCTTGTAAGACCAAGTCACCTGGCATAAAACTCCTAGGTCGGACTTTCTTCTAGTATGATCTCGCCATCCTCCTCTGGTAACATTGGGCATGGTGAAGGGCCTACAGTTGATGTTCATCGATCAAGTTCAACTGTGCAAAGTGATCGTCCAACCATTCAAAATCTTCTAATTTTGCTTCTTTCAATATCCTTAAGGAAGGGATCTCTACCTTGACAGGTAGCACGACTTCTATGCCACAGACTAAAGAAAAAGGGGTGGTGCCGGTGGATGTCCGGATAGAAGTTTGATAGGCCCACATGCATAGGGAAGCTTGTCATGCCAATCCTTGTGTGTCTCTGTCGTCTTCTTTAGTATCTTGGTAATGTTCTTATTAGCTGACTCAACTGCTCCATTCATTTGAGGGTGGTAAGGAGAAGAACGGTAATGTTTGATGTGGAAATTCCATAAATAGTCTTCGACCTTTTTTGCTGTGAAGTTCTTCTCATTATCTGATATTATTGCATGTGGGACCCTATATTGAGATATGATGTTGTTCCTTAGTAACTTCTCTGTTGCTGCAGAAATGACCGTCTTGTACGACACCGCTTCAACCTACTTCGTGAAGTAATCAATGGCCACCAAGATGAAACGATGCTCGTTAGATGCCGTCGGATGAATGACACGGATGACATCAATTCCTTAAGTGGAAAAACGCCATGGTGACGACATACTGTGAAGTTCTTGTGGGGGAGCATGAATTAGATTTCCATGGATCTGACAAGTGTGACACTTTCTCACAAAATGACAGCAATTTGCCTCCATGGTTGACCAATAATAGCTTTGTAACATGATGTTGTTGGCCAACAGAACACCAGTCATGTGCGGCCCGCATTTCCCAACATGGACTTGTAGCATGATGGCATCGACTTCTTTCTTATTCAAGCATCACAGGAGCATTCGATTATAGGATCTCCTATATAAATGGTTGGCCCCGAGTACTTGGATGCCAAGCGCTTCAACGTCATTGCTTCTGTTGCTAACGCCTGAAGAGTGAGGTTCTCGACTTCCAGAAGAACCTTGATGTCGCAATACCACGGGAGTTCCTCTAGTGGGTCTGCTTCCTCTATGCTCATGCAATGTGCAGGTTGATCCACACCCGTAACTCACACATCCACTGCACGGTCTTTTGGTACTAAGAGCCAAAATGCTAAGGTTGCCAAGGCATCTACATATGCATTCTAAGCTCTATTCATAAAAGAGAAGTAGACCTCTTGGAATTCTGCCGCATGTTTCATAAGATGAGCATGGTCTTGGGTGAGCTTCTGGTCTTTAGTCTTCCAATCACCGTTGACTTATGCAATGATTAGCATGGCATCACCACGTACATGTAACTTGCGAATGGCATGCTCCAATTCCATTTGAAGTCCTAACATGTATGCTTCATATTCGGCTTCATTATTCGTGCACTTGAAGTTTAATTTTATGGCGTATGGAGTCATCTGTCCTTGGGGGGTTACCAGTATGGCACCAATACCCATTCCTCTTTTGTTGACTGCACCGTCGAAGTATAGGTGCCATTGACTCTTCTCCTCGGCCTCCTCTAGCTCTTCATCATAATCCATCACGAACAACACATCTTCATCTGGGAATTAAGTCTGCAAGGGCTGATATTCTGGTAAATGTAGCTCAACCAGGTAGTCTGCCACTACTTGTCCTTTTATGGATTTTTGTGTGACAAAGCTAATATCGTATTAAGACAACAACACTTGCCACTTGACGCACCACCCTAACAGTGCTGGCTTCTGGAACAAATACTTCATAGGGTCATGGTGTGACCATGATGGTGGAACCCTGCACGACTACAAGGGGTGTGGAAACACATGACGAGTCCGGATATGGTCACGGTAAAGATGGTGAATCCAAATAAGGAGACTGGACTTGGAAACACCAAAGAAAGATAAGAAAAGGATAATGAGAAGGAGTCACCACCTAGTCTTTTAATGGAAAGACGAGGAAAACCTAACACAAAAGAAAAACCTAAAGAAATCAAGGCGAAGAAAATATATCTATGCTCCATACCTAAAGGATGCAGTGCACAAATCAATGCGGGCCAGAGAAAGGGTAAGGATTCTTGTTACGCATGGAGAAGGTGTTAGGCACTCCCATGAGCCCGAAGAAATCAATCTTTCTAGGTTTCCTGCTTGCTAATGATCTGGTGTGTGTATACTTGTCTATCCGAATGCACATGCCTAGAATGAATGCGAAAATATGCCAAATCAAAGAAATGAATAAAAAGAAAAGAAATAATAAGAAAAATAATCCAAGGGACAATGTAGGAATTGAAAATGCCACTTTACTGTATGCCCTTTGGCAATGAGGAAAATCATGAAAATCGAAAATATTCAGAAGGCGTCTCGTAAAATAGCAGAAACTTAAGAAATCTGGGAAAATCAATTGGGAGAAAATAATCCTCATTCGGGTCAATGTTGGCATTGTCAAGCATGTTAATGTACGCCCTCGGGCAATAAAAATACAAATCAAATCAAAATCACGTAAATCAGAAGAAATCCAGAAAATAATGTGAAAACTAAACTGGAAATAAGTTTGAAATGCATGCATAATGTAAGAAAATAAGCATGAGAGAATATTCATGAAAAAGGGGAACAAAATGTAAAAATGCAAGTATGAGTGAAATATGGAAATTGCTAGGGGCCTCTATGTAATGGCTGAGATTTCTAAAGTTAAATCAGCAAAAATGTTTAAGAAAACACATTTTATGCAATTTTAAGGAAGTTGGGGGTAAACTGTGCAAAACTGTGCATTTTGGGTAAAAATCAGGATTCTTAGGATCCAATCTGCAATTTTACCAGTAAAACATGTGTTTAATGCAATTTTGAAGAAATTCAGGATTAAATGTGCAAAATAGTGAACATATGTTTGAAAACATGAATTTCCAGGGACTGATATGCAAATATGCCCTAAAAACATGCATTCAGTGTGAATTCGGTGAAGTTCAGGGTTTAAAATGCAATTCTGAGAACATTTGGGTAAAAAAATTGAATCTGCAAGGTTAGATTTGCAATTGTACCAGAAAATCATGCATTCAGAACAATTTTAATGAATTTCAGGATCTTTTGTGTAAATTTTGGACTTAAAATGAATGAAAACTAAATCAAAGCGTTTTGTGTCAAAATTTAATGCCTGTGAACTATTAAAAGAAATTTGCTAGGGTTACACTGCAAATTTCCAAAACAAATCATTATTAAAATGTTTAAAAAATCTCATGCAGGGGCTTAAATGCAAGAAATAAGGACCTAGTTGAAAGAAAAGAAAAGATATAGAGCTTTTCAAAAGAAACTTTTTTTTTTTTTTTAAAACATGACGACCGTCGACGACGAAGCCTTGCCGTCGACGACAGAGCCTTGCCGTCAACGGCTATCTGGGATGCCATTTACGGCCTCCTCGATGCTTGATCTAGCATCCAAACATGCTTGGAGCAAGATGGAGAGAAAAAGGGCACATCTAGTGGCTCTGATGAGGAGCTAGACGGTCTAAGGTCGCTTCCCACCTCCCTCGCCGTCGGCACGACTCCGACGTCAGGCTAGGAGAAGAAGGAGCTACTGGAGGTAGCGGCAAGGCATTTCAGAGCTTCTGGTGGGTCGACGACATGCGGAGGAGCGTTTCCCACCTTCTAGAAGGAAGAATGGGAGCTCCTCTCCTGATCATGCTCTGTGTCGTCTCCAGCAATGGCGACTGTGGAGGAGGATCGAGGCTCGAATCGGGGCACTGATGCTTCCAGAGGCTTGAGGGAAAGGTGAGGATTTTATGATGCTCTGAGCAGAGCCTCGATGCGGGAGATGCGCAGTCGACCCCCTCTAGGGGCCGTCTTCTCCCACGAGGGCGGGACTGCATCCGGTGATCTTCCACCAGCAGCGTCCAAATTGAGGGAGAGGCTTCTAGGGTGGAGGAGAAGCAAGAAGGGACCAAGTATAATCGAATTGAGCACACCAGGGCACGAATCACTCACTGGATTCATGCCCCCACCTCTCCTACTAGAGAATCGGGTTTGGCGACCCAAAAACGGGCTAATTCCGGCGAAGGAAACCACCTGGCCTTACTAGAATTGATTGAGGAAGGTTGTGGAGGTCCTAAAGAACTGAAAATTGAGCTAGGATCGAGGCTTACCTAAGCTAGTAGTGAAGGAGGTTGCTGGAGCTCGCTGGTGAGGTGGCTGAAGCTGGCCAGAACCCTGATTTTTCTCCTCTTTGAGCTTCCTCTCTAATCTAAGATTCCTCTAGTTGCTCTGGTTAGAAGAAATCTCCTTGGTTACTCTCCTCTCAAATTTTTCAAGTTTTTTTCTCTCTCCTTTTTTACCTTGCAAGTGGGGGGTATTTATAGGCTTGCAATGGCTAGGTAGTTTGTTATGGGTGGTTATGGGTGGTTATGGTGAAGTGGGAAGTGGTTAGGGTTGTTATAGGTTGTTAGAAGTTGTTATAGGTGGTTAGGTTGTTATGGTGGAGTGGGAAGTGGTTAAGGGTTTGGTATAGTTGTTAGAAGTCGTTATAGGTGGTTAGAGGTTGTTATATTGGAGTGGGAAGTGGTAAGAGTTGTTAAAGGTTGTTAGGGTTTTAGATTAGGGTTTAGGGTTAGGTCTAGGGTTTCAATTAGGGTTTAGGCTAGCTTAGGGTTTTGGATTAGGTTTTAGTCTAGGTTTAGGGTTTTGGACTAGGGTTTGCTAAGTCTTAGGTTTTAGACCAAGGTTTGCTAAGCCTACGGTTTTGGACTATGGTTTAGGCTAGGTTTAGGGTTTTGGACTAAGGTTAAGGTTTGGGGACCAACTGCAAGCATATGGGGTGTTTACACATGGCGACAAAGGAGCAAGACCGGGTATGCCATCATATAATGCCTTAAGCGTTGGGTTGCCCAAACGAGGGACAAGCTGATCTTCTCTATAGTAGTGTACCTAGCCTCGCAATCATTAAACTTCTTGCTTAGATAATATATTGCCTTATGCTTACGACCAGATTCATCATGCTGGCCCAAAACTACTCCCATGGAATGTTGGGTCACTGATTGATAGAGAAGTAGGGGTCGTTCTGGCACTGGTGGGACCAAAACAGGAGGTCTGGCCAATAACTGCTTGATCTTGTTGAACGCTGCCTAACACTCCTCGTTCCGACTGATCTATGCATTCTTCCTCAGGAGCTTGAAGATTGGTTCATAGATCGGTGTGAGCTGAGTGATGAACCGATTGATATATTGCAGACGTCCCAACAATCCTCTGACTTCTTTCTCTATGGTGGGGGGAAGCATGTCAATTATGGCTCGAGCTTTAGTCGGATCGACCTCAATTCCCCTCTCACCGATGATATAACCAAGAAGCTTGCCGAATGAGACCCCGAAGGCACATTTACTAGGGTTGAGGCGGAGCTTGTACTTGCGCAGACGGCTGAGCAGCTTCCTCAGGTAGGCTAAATGACCTTCGGGCTCTTTGGACTTAGCTATAATATCGTCAACATAGACCTCAATTTCTTGGTACATAAGGTCGTGGAATAGTACTGGCATAGCTCTCTGATACGTAGCCTTTGCATTTTTGAGTCCAAATGGCATCACCTTGTAGTAGAAGACTCCCCACGGGGTAATTAATGATGTCTTCTCCATATCTTCTTCTGCCATTTTGATCTGATTATAGCTTGAGAACCCATCCATAAATGATAGCATCTTATGGCCAGCTGTGTTGTCTACCAAAACATTAATGTAGGGTAACGAGAAGTCATCCTTGGGGCTCGCTTTGTTAAGGTCTCTATAATCGATGCACATGCAAACCCGTCCATCTTTCTTTGGCACTCGGACAACATTTGCAAGCCATTCCGGGTAGAGGATGACCTTGAGGAAATCCACTTTGTACTGCTTCATGATCACCTCCTTAAGTTTGAGCAGCCACTAGGGTCGTCATCTTCTGAGCTTCTGCTTGACATCTGGCTTCAATGGCAGATTGTACACTACTACTTCTATGTCTAGGCTGACCATATCGCTATAACTCCAAGCGAAGACATCCTTGTACTCCTTGAGGAGGGCGATAAATTCCACCTAAGCCTGTGGGGTGAGTTTAGCACTGATGTGCAATTCTTTGACATCGTTAGTGGTTCCGATGTTTACCAGCTCGGTCTCTTCTTCCACATAAAGATTTGGGCCTTCTGGTTCATCATCATAGTGTGGAAATTCTATTGGCACGTTGCCATCTTCATGTGCACCAGTGTTATCCTCCTCCTCGTAGGCCACGAGCTCAGACAAAATCTCTTTCTGAAAGGTAGAGTATGTTGTATCAAAGGTGTAGATCTACTCTGACGCTTGGCCCATTCGGCGTTGGAGGAGAGTTACACTAACTCTCGTATTCTTGTACTAGCAACATACGATCTCTGTGTCATCATACCCTGTATCTTCCCTTCGGTCGAATTTTTCTTGCCTCTTTGATGCTGCTTCTTCACTTATTGTTAATTTTTTTGGGTTTTCTCTGATATTTACAAAGGGTGCTGCTGATTGGCGGCTATCCTGCTGTTGACTGATGAGAGTTAAGCTCAGGGTTTTTTTTTTTTTGACTCCCACTTGGCTTAAGGTGAGGTCTAGGTTGTTGATACCAGCTAAACCTGCCTCCCAGCTGCTGAGTGATTAACTCATCTGGTTCAGAGTAAGTTAGCTCTTCTTCTTCCTACAAGTCCCTTGATAGTGGGATGGTCCTGAGCTTCCTGCGGCGAGGGAGTGGTTGCTTCAATCATTGCTACTTTGCCTTTCTGATGCCTCACTTCCTCTATGGCATCTTCTGCCAACATGGCAAGCTGCTCTTGAAAAAGAACTTCCATATCTTTGAGCATCTCGTCCATCTGTACCTCTCTAACTGCTCCTTCGTCTTCATCAGAGGCGAGATCCACATAATACGCTGAATCCTGGTTGTTGCTTGTGCAAGGGTTGGTACTCCAGGCCAACAACTGAATCTAGGTAGGCACTGTGATTGGAACTGTGGTTGGCACTATAGAAGAAGCTAAAACTGCCATCTCTGGGACTATGATGGGAACTGACGCGGCTGCTGAGGTTGCCACAAGGACTGATGTTGTAACTGAAGCTGCTGTGACTGTGACTGATGCTATGCATGGTGTGGTAGCCAGAACTAGAACCGATGTTTGAAATGATGCGGTGGCTGGAACTGGGACTGCTGTGGTCGGAGTTGAGACTGTAGTGGTCGGAACTAAAACTGCTGTGGTTGAAGCTGAAACTGCAGTGGTAAGGACAGGAACTGCTGTAGATGGAGCTAAAACCGCTGTCGTTGAAGTCGGGACTGCTATGGTAGGGACTGAAACTGTTGTGGTATCCACCTCAGAATAGTAATCCTTAATGTCTACCCACTCAACTGTGCTTGATAGTGTGTCTTGTTGTAGCACTGTTGTGTCTGGACCCTGACCTGGACTGAGAATCCCTACACTAACATAGTGATTGAAGGCAAGAGGGGAGTTCTACCGTGATTTCTGCAAGCGTCGGGAATGCTTCTCTTGATGCAACTGTTCGTAACCAAGTCCTTCTCACTTTCTCCACTCCTTGATGGCAACATGCTCAGCGATCCCCTGACCGTACTTCCTGAGAGGTGTCCCTTTCTCATATTCCCAATGGTGACTGTGACTATATTGGTGGAACCCAACATGACTCCAAGGTGCGTGGAAACACACGATGAGCCTCGATATGGTCACTACGGAGATGGTGAATCTGAAGAAGGAGACTAAACTTGAAAACACCAAAGAAAGATAAGAAAAAGGAGTCGCCACCTAGTCTTTTAATGAAAAGACGAGGAAAACCAAACAAAAAGGAAAACGTAAAGAAATCAAGGCAAAGAAAACATATGTATGCTCCGTGCTTAGTGGATGCAGTGCACAAATCAATGTGGGCTAGAGAAAGGGTAAGGATTCTTATTACACCTAGGAAAGGTGTTAGGCACCCCCATGCGCCCGAAGAAATCGGTCTTTCTAGGTTTCCTACTTACTAATGACTTATTATGCGTATGCTTATCTACTCTGAATGCACATGCCTAAGATGAATGCGAAAACATGCCAAATCAAAGAGAAGAAATGATTAAAAAAGAAAAATGATAAAGAAAATAATTTGAGGGACAATGTAGGCATTGAAAATGCTGTCTTACTATACGCTCTTGGGTGATGAGGAAAATCGGAAAAATTCGGAAAGCATCTCGCAAAATAGCAGGAACTTATGAAATACGAGAAAACCAAATGAGAGAAAACAATCCTCATTTGGGTCCATGTCGACATTTGTCAAGCTTGTTAATGTACATTCTCAGGCGATGAAAATCCAAATCAAGTCAAGATCATGAAAATCGGAAGAAACCCG